>OZ007590.1:93752424-93987424 GCA_963931845.1 Maratus michaelseni
TATTCTGTAGCCAAACAAATCCAAAAAGATTGATCCGAAGTTTCTGGATTGTATTCGGGTAAAATCTGGTCACCCGACCCGGTGTCGTCACAAACGTCACAAACTTGAACCATAAACAAATTTTGATCCGAACAATCCGTATAGGATTCGGGTAAAATCTGGTCACCCTATCCGATGCAGATTCGTCACATTTTTCACATTGAAGTCGCACGGTGACTTCACAAAGTAGTCACATTGTGAGGTCACAGAAAGCCTTGAAAACGGCCATAACGACCTCGCATTTACGTCACAGTGACTTCACATCGACGTCACGTGACGTCACGACGACTGTCACAAAGTCACAGTGTGACTTCACAGTGACGTCGCCGTGATGTCACCATGCCTTACGGGAAATTATTCCACTTGTTTTCACATGATGAGCTAATCCCTGTCTTAAATTTAACTATTTACCAAATGATCTGACGCAAAGTGAGGTTGTATACTTCCTAAACCAAAGCGAGTCACCCTCTGATCCCAAATCATACAGACAGATCTGCCTGCTTCCCAATTTAGGCAAACTCTTAGAGAGAAACTCATTGTGTTTCGCCTCTGTCACTTCTTAGAAACAACCTCCTCCATCCAAGGCAATTTGGATTAAGCGGGAAGATATTGCTAAAAAGCACTGCACGCTTTGTTTACTTCCTGCGCCAACAGCATAGCCCAAGGAAATTACACCTCATTGGTTTCACTCGTCATCCAGGGTGCCTCTGACATTGTCGAAAGGCGCAACATACTCATGCAACTCAGCACACTAAACTGTCCTGGGAACATAGCTGGACTCATCTGCTCGTACCTCTCGCAAAGGACCATCCTCGTAAACTGGGAAACTGGCACTTCAACAGCATCCATCATGTACAATAAATAAAAATTTTGGGAGTAACTATAGATTCTAATCTTAATTGGTTACCATACATCAAGAGCTTAAGACTTAAACTCATATCATGCACAACAACTCACTGATATTAACGTCTAAATTTGGGGGTGGGGAAGGGTCAAAAACAAAATTTAAAAACCCTGGTATCTAACTATAATATTGGGTTAAGTAAAAAAAAAATATTTTTTTTATGAATTTCAAAGGGAATTTATTGATACAAATATCAAACATTAATCAATGTTATATACACCATTTTGTTCTATGTCCTTTTCTTATTTTCGAACTAGCAGCCTAATTCCGTGTTCATAGAAAGTTTGGTTTTTAGAAGCAAAAAACTGAATCAACTCAACTCATTTTTGATAGCCTTATCTGAATCGAATGTTTTTCCATTTAAATGGTTTTGAAGAGAATGAAAAACATAATCTGATGGTGCAAGGTCTGGGCTATACGGTGGATGAGGTATCACTTCCCATCCTCATGAAGAACATAATATTCATGAAGAACAACATATGAAAAAAATAGTTTGTCGTTGGGTCCCAAATAATTTAACAGAACACTGAAAAGCGCAGCATGTCAGAATCAATAAAGAAACCTTAAGATTACCTAATGATGAGATTACTTAATGATGATATTATTTCTAAAATCATAACTGGTGATGAGAAGTACATACCTTTTTTGACGTTCCAACACGTTAAGAAAATAAAGTATAGGTGTTTGAAGACGATCTCAAACCAGTAATGATGAAAAGACAATGTGCAATGAAAAAACTAGCATGTTATGTTCCTCAGAAGTACAAGGCTGATCAAACCCATAAAGTTATAGGGACAGAAGACAGTTATAGCTAATTGGTACACCACTAAGTGTCTTTCAGAAGTTCTTCAAGGAGGTGGATGTTAGGGGACTCATGCTTCACCATGACAATGCATCTTCTCATTCAGCAAGGATTACAGTCAAATTTTTGATTTTATTTCTTTTGCCAAGAAAAATTTCACTTTTTGACAAGTAAAAATGCAATCAGACGCGACAATTATTTTTTTAAATGAATTTTCGAAATATAAACAGACTTATGGGACACCCTGTATATATATATATATATATATATATATATATATGCATATATGATGATTTACGGCAGAATTAGAGCAGAGTTTCCCCACCCTAGGGCTGTATAAATTATTAATCACATTAAGGGTTGATTTATGACGGCCAATTATCAACACGAGGGATATAGGCCCTAGGTGGGAGTGCCCTCCGTGGGGGGGGGGGTCTTTTTAAGGGATTCTAACCCGTATTTACGCAAGGTTCGAAGAAAACCACGGAAAACTCCAAACGGTTAGGTCGACGAGCGCGACAGGGGATTAATCACATTAAAAAATGTTGGAAGAGAAATTTCTCCTTAGATGAATATGCCTTTCTTGCACAAAATATTGTATTTTTTTGGGATTAAATAAAACTTGATGAGAATTTTCCAATTTGTTGATTAATCATATTAGAACTTATTGCAGTACTTTCTTATAAGCACTAAATAATACCTACAGAGTACACGTTTCCATACGCCAATTACTCATCTTAGGATATTCTAGTATGTTCTTCATTATGCTAAATTTGAAGATTTTTATGCGTCAAAATTAATGCTAGCATTCACTAGGTCTAATCATCACTGTGAAAAACGACAAAATGTTTCCACGAAAATATAATATAACCACAAACGAAAATATACAATAACCTCTTCCGAGTTACGCACAACTCCGAAGAGTGTTCTTTATCTTTAGAAACCTCAGAAACCAATGCATATTCGAGATTTAAAGAATTTTTTTTTTTTTTTTTTTTTTTTTTTTTTTTTGCTGCCATTGATTTTCGGAAATGTTCCAGAATAGGTATTACAGTGTAATAAGTTTTCTCAAACCGAAATATTGGTTTTTGGCTATCAATTTTTAATTAAGCATTTTTAACACTTTCCAATCTAGTTGAAAAGAGTTTATGACTTCGGCTTGTCTGCCGTATGACCGTCTGGCCGTCTGTCCGTGCTCTCACTCCCGTAAATATGCTCGGATAGCCCTGCAATTTTTATATGTTATTGTCGTTATCTATAGCATGTTCCCTATTTCAACTGAAGTGTGTAGCACTTATAGTTTTTTTGCAGGGACACTCAAAAGAATTCCGTTACATTACGGTCTATGGGGAAAAATCATTTGCGGTTTATTTTAATGATGTTACACAATTTCAAACACATTGTAATTGATATATATCACTAAGGCACACTACAAGCAGCTTAATATGGAATAGGGTGTGCATAGCACTTATAGTTACTTTACAGGGACAGACAAAATAATTCCGTTACATTACGTCTATGGAGAAAAATCGTTTGCGGTTTAATTAAATAATGTTTCACTATTTTAAACGCATTGAAATTTATATGTATCACTAAGGTGCATTACAAGAGGCTTAGTACAGAATATTGTGTGTATAGAAGTCATCGTTCATTTACAGGGACACACAAAAGAATTCTCTACTGTCTGTTAACAATAATTCCTGGAAGTGCGTTTTAAGTTGCTGAACGCGATTTTAAATTTAACTCACTTTTTGTCTATTACTTGGTGTGCATAAATTCTGTAGATCGTATACAGGGCAGCACAAAAGTTCGCGGACACATTTCCCTTTATTGACAGAAACTCCAGAAGGAGAATTTTAAACTGTGCTACGCGTTTCCTAACTAAACTAAAATTTAGCATCCTATGTAGTATATATACAAATCTATAGATCATATACAAGGCTGAATAAAAGTATTCGGATATTTTTACGAATATTGTATATGTTGGAAATTCCTGAAATTACGTTTTTAAATATGTTATGCGTTTTCCAAATTGTTTACTTAGATGTTATCTTTCAGCTTATTAAACGGTAATGATTTGTAAAATTATTTTGGAAGCGTTGGAATTACATAATCTATGGTTGGAATTACATAATCTATGGAATTAATAATCTATGGAATTAATAATCTATGGAATTAATAATCTATGGAATTAATAATCTATGGAATTACATAATCTATTCGTTTGTGTTACATAATCTATGCTTGACGTATGATTTTTTGTTCTTGTTAGCTACTGTAACTGAATTTATACATGAAGAGTAGCAAAATGATATTAATTTCAATGTCAATGCTGTTAATTTATCGTATTTGTCTGTAAAACAGGTTTGTTGAACACGAAATGTTTACTTGAGAATTGATAGCATACTAAAAAACTGTATTCCGGGTTGAGAAAACTGATCAATAATACTATAAAACTTACTCGGAAACGTTTCTCAAAATCAATGGTAACAAAAGAAACTACACTGCAAAAAAAAAAAAAGGTGTTGATTATACCGTAAAATTAACAGTAATAATCAGTAAAATAAGCAGTAATACGCTACCGCGCATGCGTGGCAGCGTATTACTGCTTATTTTACTGTTTATTACTGTTAATTTTACGGTATAATCAACACTTTTTTTATGCAGTGTATTTTTATAAATGCTTCTTTAAATCTCGATAGGTTTCTGAGGCTTCTAAAGATAAAGAACGCTTTTCGGAATTGTGAGTAAATCCGAAGAGGTTATTGTATATTTCTCTCCGTGGTGGTATTATACTTTCCTAGGTTAAAAAAGAAAAAACAGTGTAACCTGGCGTGTTCCGTATTTATAGTTTTGATCACATGAATGTTTGTTCGATAAAGGCAACTCAAAAATTAGCGCTCTATAAATTACTCGTGTATTTTAAGTATTGACGGCCTGGGGTGCAACTGTATACTATTTTTCCAATTTTCACCGAACCCTTTCCTTAAACTTAAGTAGCTTTACCATAGTATTGAATATATAAACACGTAAAAATGGTAATCATTTTTTAGGTGCGTTAGTAATTATACAAATACGTAGCACCTATAGTCGACGTCTGATCCGTCCGTCCGTCCGTCTGCCCGTATATAACAGCGCAAAAACTACCCAACCGAATGATTTAAAATTTAATATATATAATGTCTGCAGAATTTGGTCGAGTCATTTCAAATTTTATGAAAATCTAATTAAAACTTAAAAAGTTATTAATGAAAGTTTTCTTCATTCTGTTAAATCCTATCATACGTAATCTATATAATAAAAGCGCAAGTCATGTGACTGAGAAAAACAAATACAGGCTATCCAAGTGGCCCTTTTTATTCAAAATTATTTTTTTTGAATAAAACTGCATAAAAGTTACATTTTTAGACAAAAATATTCAAAAAAATTGTTTGCTTGAGAGATGAGTTACATTCAACAATGTATAGATTCTGAGATAACTTCAGTGGAAATTAGGTTAACCGAATATCTCAATCCATTAGATTAAATAAACAGAGGAGATTCGTTCATTATGAGTGATAAAAATATTAAACCATGGAGGTAATCATTCGCAAAGCAAGATTTCCATGGTGAAAAAAAAAATCGCATTTGTAAACATGACATACATAATCTATACTAATAAAAGAAAGTTTCGCTCTGTGTGTGTGTGTGTCTGTTGGCGATGGCTAGGAAAATTTAGCGCACCTAGAAGTCTGTAAATTTAGATTTAGGTAGTCCAAACCCTCTCTTGGTGCATCTGACCCTCAGAATTTTAATATTTTGATAATTAGTCTAGATATTAATTAGATTCTCATTAACCATCGCTTCTAAAATAACATTTTTTAAATCAAAATGGTGAAAGAAACGAACTGGTGTATTGGATTTGAAAGCGGAAGTGAACAAATTCGAAATTATTTTACTAATTAGCGAATTTTAAGAAAACTAATTGAGATATCAATTCGAAAATTTCTGAGCATATGTAAAAAAATATTCTGCATCGGACTACGTGATTTTTGAAAAATTAGGTTGGTAATTTTTTTTTACTTTATGCAAAAAACTACCAAAAATCTGCTGGCGCCAGAGGAAGTTTCAGACAGGGATCTGCTTTCATTAAAAACTGAATTACAAAGAGATTTGTTTCTCTGGCCGATCCCTCATTTAGTTTGCGAAAATGAAAGGAAATAATTGCCAATATTTACTATTGAGCAAAAATTTAGGTAACTAATTAAGATATAGATTTGAAATTGAGGTCGGGAAGAGGTGTCATCTGCCGGCTATTTTAGCGTAGCGTCTTCGTTATGTTCTAATTATCAGAAAAATGTTATTCTTTTTTTTAATGATCGCGTTAATGTAGGTGATGGTGGTTATTTTGAACAAATTGTTCATTATATTTGCGGGTATGGGGAGGGAGGGGGTTAAATGTCTTTCTCTGAGATTGTAATTATCTCGGGCCCAGGCAACGCCGGGCGGGTTAGCTAGTAAGAAATAAAAAAAAGGCATGCTCATTTCGCTCCTAGCAGACGACATAATTCATTTCATGAAATAATGAGGATGATTTTTCTTTTACATTGTGAAGCTAGTTATAAACCTCATAAGTCACGTTTAACGTACAATTTCCAACTTGTTTAAATGTATATACTTTCATGTATTTTAGACACAAAATCTACGATCCAACCTAAGAAAACTACCTAATTATGCCCATGAACAACACTTATTTTATCAAAAGGCACAAATATGCAAAAACAGGTGTATTGCTCAATTCTGAAGCTAGTGTAGTCAAACATGGTTAACTTCATTTCCATACAATAGAGAGATCTTTAAGTTCTTGACAGAAAATACCCTTTTCTTTATTATTCTAATTTTAAATGAAAGTTATGTGTCGGTGCAGAACCAATCAGTTAACTTAGTTCCAGAACAAAGTGGGCAGTTGACCAGATAAATCGTCTATTTTCAGAGCGGTCCATATGCGTAATTCCGAATTATATCAAATTCATTGTTTTTGTCGCTGGCATGCCACTGCGTTGTCATCAGAAATTAGGCGAGTATGAATAAATGAATCTTAAGCGGCTGCTTTTATCATAAATAGCTTTATTTTCTGGCTACTTTCATTTGGATTACTTCAAATATATTTCTCTGCATCTCATTTCAGTTGAGACGTATTAATATCTTATAAATAGCCCGTCTATCTGTCTTAAATATGACCTTGGGCACAGAGTTTCCCAAAAATGTTCTTTTTTTTTAAACTCAAGGTTCCCAGTTTGAGACGCGGCAATTTAATTTTTAAGGGCTGGACAGTTAGAAAATAGATATTAATAGTGAATTTCTTATGGTTTTAATAGAGCAGTCTCATATACAGTATATTTACCCTATATATATATATATATATATATATATAATCCTAACGTAACGATTTTATGAAAAGACTAGCTGATCCCCGGTCCGTCAGAAAATACGGAACGCGAAATCACTCTAAAAATCGCTGTGCGAAACCGTTCCTCTGGTAAATCTTTGTCTTTCGGAAATTTAATAGAGAGGTGGACCCCGAAGCGGAAGCAAACCCCCTCTCAAATGTCTGGATCGTTTGATTCAAAGCGGGTCAGTTTTTGATCAAAATTAAAAAAAGTTTAACGTCGGATTTTCACAAAATTTGTATTTTCGGAATCAGAAAAATAAACTACGTTCAAACTGTGAGTTTCGATTAAATACCTCTAATACTTTTCTTAATACTCGTGAAAATAAAACTATTTCGTTGTCTGGTATTATCAAATTGGTTACTTTCTTTTGCGGCTTCAATAAAAATAGCCATTTTCGACTCACGCGCAGGAAACTCTTTTAGTTCCACAGCCAAGGGATGCATTCTGTTATAAACAAATTTCCGACACATGTCCCCGCTTCTTACGATACCGTGTATAGAAGACGTGTGCTGCGCATGCGCTGCAAAATCTTTTAGTTCCAGATTCCACCACAAGGTGGAGAATTCTGTTTTAAATAAACCTCTTTCCAAACGAAACTCCGGCACTCGTTTTCGCTGCTTACGGCACCGTGTAGAAGGCGTACCCTGCACGCACGAAAAATCTGTTAGTTTCACTTTCCACAGTCCGGGGTTACCAAATCTATGTCTTAATTAATTGCCTGTATCTTAATTAGTTCATGTTAAGTTTAATGAACCGATTCCCGTTGAACACGAAAAAATAAATCACCCCCCCCCCCCGGATATTAATATTCACAATTGGTGGTAACCGAGGGCTGGAAAAATGATATCGAATTTTACACTGGCCTCCAAAAGTTAAGGTAGAACCGGTTTTTTGCGTCTAATTTACAAATGAATGAATATAGAAACAACAAATTTGGAGGAAATGTGCGCTAAACTGTTATTTATTAAATGCGACATAGAAATTTACTTAAGTTAAACGTATAAATGAAATTACACCAAAAAATCACTCATGGTGGAAAATTCCATTCTTGGAGAAATCAGTACATCGCAGTATTATGCAGTAAAATGCGACAGAAACATTAAAAAACTGGTTCTATTAGGGAATATGTCCACCCCGGACTTGAATGCATTAGCGGCATCGACTTTCCATGCTTTCAATTAAATTGTCGGACACCGAAATAGGTAACGCTGACCAGACTTGGAGTAAGGCTTCTTCCAGCTAATTTAATGACCTTGGAGAAGGACTTACAGCCGCAACCTGCCTTCCAAGATAGTCCCAAAGATGTTCTATCGGATTCAAGTCTGGAGAGTGAGCTGGCCATTCCATTCTCTCCAAACCGTGATCCTCAAGATAATCCTCAGCAACCACAGCTCGGTGTGGTCTCGCATTATCATCCATTAGAATGAAACCATTGCCAATAGCACCGGCATATGGGCGCACATATGAATCAAGGATCTCATCCCGATATCTCGCACCAGTCACAGTTCCTCCATGGAACACATGCAGGTCAGTGTGGCCTCCGAGTGAGATCCCTGCCCAAACCAGGATTCCGCCGTTTCTGTACCTGTGTGTTTCGACAGTGTTTAATTGATGGTATCGAGTGCATTGTTCTCTCCAGATCAGAAGACGTCCTGAATCGCTCTCCAGTGTGAATCTGGACTCGTCTGTGTACAGAAGCCCACTGTTGTCTGGTCCAGAAAACATGTTCTCTTGCCCAACATAAGCCGGCCCTTCTTTGTCGTCTGTTGAGGGGGACACACACAACCGGTCGCCTTGCATAGAGACCAGAAAACCAGAATCCTTACAAATCATGTTCTTTCTCCCAAAATATTTTGGGGGAAACAAAGGAAAAAGAAAGAAGTCAGTGTAGGAAAAGCCATTGTACAAGCAGTAAGACCCAGGACTGTCATTGCACAGTTGCAGATTGTTTTAGCAATACAGATGTATCACCACTATCGATCTAAATTCCTCTAGGAAACCCTTAGTAAGATGGGGTACAGGTCATCGTACAGTGAGCAAACACACTTATCAGGTCGCCTGAAACATCAGGTGGTTTATCTCATGGAAGCAAGGTGACGGAAGATCAGCGAGCATTGTGGACAATGTCAGCCCCTATTATGTCAGAGTACAATATTCCAAGCAAAACTTTAATGAGCTCACATACACTTGCAAGCAAACAACACAAAGATTTCAGTATCTTAAGAACTGAGAATGACATTTTAGACATTTCGAAAATATATGCAAAGCTGTCATCATGTTCGCCTTTTTCTGCTGACCCCTGTTTGAGAAACATCACCAATGGAATTTGTCAATGTGCATGAGTACGAGTCAGTGGGAAGTAACGTAGTTTACAGAATGCTTGGAAAACATGTACCATGCATTCTTTAAGAGAATCGACAAAGCAAAGATCTCGAGTAGTCCATCAGCTGCTAGGATTGCTACGGGTAAAAACATTGATCTTGGCGTACTCTCCAATACAGGACAATTAGATATAGAGGAGGTGATGAGATATGAGCTTAGAGCATACCCAACATCACTTTTTGAGGACAACCACATTCTAAGAAAGGCCGATAAACCATAATTACCCCATGCCATTCATGATCATTTTAACAATGGAGCATCAATTGAAACATCATCAGATACTGTTCTGAGTACGGAAAGATGAGTCATTTACGCTATTTGATACGGAAGCTGAAGCGGAAAAAAGAGGTACGTATTGTAAAATAGCCAAAGTATATACAGATTTTACAATTAAACACTATGGGTTAGCACCTGTTGGATTCAATGTATCATCCTTTATCCAATAATTCACTTCAGCGGAGATACTAAATTCGGAGGAAAGCAAGCAGAATTCCTTACAATGAGGCAAACAATTAATCAAATTAATTCGTGAAGAAATGGTGAGGAGAGTCTGTATGGTGTGTCAAGGCAAGGGTGACGCTAATGCGGTCATTACAAGTGCTGCAAATAACAGTGCACTGCAACATTCCACCACGCTCACTGGAGGGATACTGACCCATTAATTCTTTTATATTACGCTGAAGCTAATGGCAATCCACTGTATTTTTAGATTGGATAAGCTGTCGAGACATTCCAAAAGTGTTACATTAATAACTTGGAGTATATTCTCGGCAAAGATTTATGCAAACAGTTGTTATTTCTCCATGCATTCATGAGATTAAATTTCACCTCACGTATTTATAGTGTTTGGCAAAATATTTGTTTTCCAAAAAAATTTAAAAGGTTATCGTGTACTTCATTCCTGTGCAACTGCCTTCACTTTACCAGTAAGAACTCCTCTTATATAGTAAGTCTTGGAAGTCAAGCAATAGCTGTTATTTTTGGTGGCAACTGCTCAAGTCTTTGGCAGCCTTACGAAGAAAGTCGTCACAGCCAAGTCACTTGTTAATCTAGAACGCCTTCTTCCAGCTCAGTCTTCATCAAAATATCGTTGTTTAAAAGTGTACTATCAAACCATGATATGGATGAATACAGCTATTGAAATGAATCCTGTGAACTGGGATTGGAAACACTATGGCGATGAAGTTGTAGCAGTAATGTGCAATATGAATGCTGCACCAGACACTTTACTGAAAAATTATACCCTGCAATTGTAAAATGGTTGCAGTGGTAAGCGTTGCAGTTGCAGAACTTATGGATTTAAATTGAACTGTGTATGCAGATCACGTCAAGTTGCACATTGTGAGAACAAGGTGTTAAATGAACTAGAAAGCAGTGATGAGGACTAATAAACAATGAAACAGTGATATTTTTATCCCTATGTTGCTACACTTTTTCTGACCCTAATTTACAGGATGTCCCATAAATTGTTAACATTTCAAGAATTCATAAAAGTTGAAAGGATTGGTTTATTTGAATGCGCTTTGCATCAGAATTACTCTGATGCAGAGAAAGTTTTCTTGGTAAAGAAAAAAAAGTGAAAATTTTGATCCATAGAGGGCGTTTTGCGCAATCCAGTTACAGGAAGTATGCAAATTGCACGATTAACTACTGTTCCTGTCGCAGACTACGTCTTTCAATGTGATGTTGACGTTGCTGGATAAGACACTACTGGTGAAGCTGTTTCACCTTAGCCTGGAATCGCCGATCTAATCTTAACGACGGTTTCGGACACAAAAAGGAAGAAGGAAAAAGGTCTAATAACTCCTACCGGACTGCTCTCTCTCGTTCACCATTTCGATGAAACAAGAAGTTTATGTGATCGGCCTCCCAGCCGTGAACCACGTTTATCAGAAGTCCGTGCCCAAGTTGTAGATTTGCAAATGGACACTGTAAGGGAACAGTGCACATGTGGGTAAATAGCACAAGAGAAGTACAGAGGACAATTGGCATACCAAAGACATCGGTATTTCGTATCCTTCATGGTGTATTAGACTTTTACCCTAACAAGTTGCGATCAACTCTTACCAAATGACACAGCTAAGTGAGAGGAATTTGCAAGGTGTGTTTTGACGAAAGTCATGTTATGCACAGTGGCTTCTCAATATTAGGCTCATTTTTCATCTCATGGAACAGTTAACAACCATAACTGTGGAATTTCGTTTCAGGAGAACGCATAATGTCTACACTGAGGAGCCGCTACATTTACCACGTGTTACCATTTGGTGTAGTTAACACTTCAAAGTAAAAAAGACACAAAATAATGTTCGAAGAGCCATGTGCAAAAGCAGGATGGAAGTCACGGTCAGTTACTGGAGGCCTCTATTTCAAAATGGTAAATTAGAAAATTACACCTAGCTTATTGGAATGTAATTTCTTATGCACAGTTACTTTTATGCAAGATGGTTACCTCCTCATATCAAATATCTAGTGATGCAACTCTTTACGAACACATTTGTAGAACAAGTTGGAAATTGTACGTCAAACGTTACAAACGAGGTGCGTTCGTACGCACGTTTTAGAATTAAATTCATGATATCCCGTGCGTAGAACGGGCTAAACAGCTAGTTAAGTATATATTTTATGACGCTGTTCATACAAATATCTTAACTAGTTATATAAATATTCAGATATATATGTATCAGCTAGTTATATAAATATTCAGATCTTGATGATTTTTAATTCTGTGAAATGAATTATATCGTCTGCAGATTAATTTCTGTAATAAAATAAGTATCTCGGTCGCTTGACGATTTAACATCCATCGGAAGCTCCTCTAACAAAAAAGCACCGATTTAAAAAAAAAAAATCAAATTTCTTAATAAATATTTTTATTAATATCTCCTAAAGTTTTGATTCGATTTTAATAAAATTTGAAATGTCTCGACAAAATTCTGCAAAGATAATATATTTTAAATTGCAAACCATTTGGTTGGGTAGTTTTTGCGTTGTTATATGCGGACGGACAGACAGACGGACGGACAGACAGACAGACGGACGGACAGACGGACGGACCAAACGACGACTATAGGTGCTACGTATTTATATAATTACGAACGCACCTAAAAACGCTAATCAGCCGTCACAGTAAAAAATCTTGGCCCTCTCGCTCACCGGATTTGATACCGGTTGATTTTTGTGTAAGGGGTTACACAAAGTCTCGAATGTACCGCAGTAGTCCGTCTTACTTAGTAGAGTTAAAGTACGTCATACGTCGCGGAATCTCCAGCAACCATTTGGATATGCTACATGAATCAGTTAACGGTGTTCTCACTTACTTGCAAAGTGTAATTCCATGTGGTAGGGGACACGTACAACATTTACTAGTATAAACTTGTAAATATTTATATGCAAATAAACGCAATTTTCCCCGAAATTTTGTTATATGAATGTTGAAACGCCTTCTATTGACAAAAATTTCACTAAAAACTTTGTTACTCCAAAAAGATTCTCCCGCATGAAAATAATTGTCGCAAACTGCATTCACATAAACATTCACATTTAATCATTATTAATTTCTTCACATTTTATGAATTTTTTAAATTTTAAGGAATTTATGAGGCACCCGGTATATATAAACGTAGTAAGACAAAAAAGAAACATCATACACAAATGGGGAAATAAAAATTCAAAATATAAATATGAACAACGTGTATACAATATATGTTTGAATAATATCCAGAAAAAGAAGAAAAAATATAATATATGACCATGAAAAGATAAATCAAATTGGAAAAAGTGAATTAATGAAATATTTATGGAACAATATTTAATAAATACTGGAAATATTTAAATTTATAAAATCCATTTTATTTTTTCCAAATTTATAAAATCAATTTTATCTTTTTTCAAATTTGTAAAATCAATTAATCATTTTAATCAATTAATCAATTAAAATCAATATATTTTTCAATTTTATAAATAAAATTTTTTTTAATTCTTTTCTCAATTGTAACTTTTTCGAATTTATGAAATCAATTTCATATTCTTCGAATTTATAAAATAGATTTAAATTTTCTTGAATTTATAAAATCATAATCACATAATAAGATCACTAATTATAATTAAAATATAGATAAAATCAATTTACTTTTTTTAATTTATAGAAACAATTTTGTCTTTTTAAAATTTATAGAAACAATTTTATCTTTTTAAAATTTATAGAAACAATTTTATCTTTTTAAAATTTATAAAATCAATTTTATCTTTTTAAAATTTATAGAATCAATTTTATCTTTTTAAAATTTATAGAATCAATTTTATCTTTTTAAAATTTATACACTATATTGCCAAAGGTGACCAGTCACTTGCGATTTTAGACGTTTTGTTAACTATCTAGAAAAATACATGAGGAATTAACCTGAAACTGCTGGTTTGTAAACAGTATAGTATAGATTATATATTTCCGCGAAGATTTTTTCCCGAAACCCCATAGGGGACTGTCAACAAATTGAAAAAGAACGAATATCTTTTGGATAACCCTGTAAAAACTAATGTAGCAAAGGCGTTCAAACTCGAGATAATTAATAAGTGGCTTATTGTAATACACTGTGTTCATTTTTATGAGGATAGCATGTCTACTCGTAGAGAAATTAAGGTATTTATAAAAACTCCCAAATTTCACGAAGTTTTTTGCTTAATTTGCAGAGTTCTTAATATAAAAAAAGTTATTTTGAGAAAATATGTCAAACAACATTGTACATAATACTCTGCAAATGAAATTAAAAAATAATGAAAATTGGATGAAAAATGAGCAGGTTTACTAAAAAATGTTTCACCGTGCAAATCAATCAATTATAATGCAATCAAAATATAATATGCATAATGTATTAGCTAAGTATATACAGCAACTTTTGTGAAAGTCTCAAAATCATAGCTTGAAAATTCTGAAAATTATCGTCGATAGAATAAGCTCAAAATCCGTTGTTCCCAAAAAGAAGCAAAAGGATGAGGGGTTGTATCAAATATCTGTTAGTGCCAAGATAGCGTACACAACATTGCATGTACTACTATATTTGGATACAACCCCTCATCTTTTTGCTTCCTTTTGGGAACAACGGATTTCGAGCTTATTCTATAGACGATAATTTTCAGAATTTTCAAGCTATGATTTTGAGACTTTCACAAAAGTTGCTCTATATACTTAGCTAATACATTATGCATATTATATTTTGATTGCATTCGCGCATGCGCAGTGAAACATTTTTTAGTAAACCTGCTCATTTTTCATCCAATTTTTATTATTTTTCACGTCCGATTACAGAATATTATGTACAATGTTGTTTGACATATTTTCTCAAAATAACTTTTTTTTTATATTAAGAACTCTGCAAATTATAAGCAAAAAACTTGGTGAAATTTTGTACTGTTTTTATAAAAATCTTAATTTCTCTTCGAGTATACATGCTATCCTCATAAAAATGAACACAGTATATTACAATAAGCCACTTATTAATAATCTCAAGTTTGAACGCTTTTGCTACGTTAGTTTTACACGGTAATGTATTTTTCTAGATAGTTAACAAAACGTCTAAAATCGCAAGTGACCGGTCACTTTTGGCAATATAGTGTAGAATCAATTTTATCTTTTTAAAATTTATAGAATCACTTTTATCTTTTTCAGATTTATAAAACCCATCTTTTTTTATTTTTCAAATCTACAAAATCAATTTTGTTTTTCAAATTTATAAAATAATATTTATAAATTTCATTTTTTAGGGTTCCGTACTTAAAAAGTAAAAACGGAGCCATATAAGATCACTCCTGTGTCTGTCTGTCCGTCTGTCAGAGCCCTTTCTCTCGTAAACTATGGGACGTGGTAAGGTCAAACTTGAGAAAGTTATAGCGCCTTTTTACCCACATATTTTTAGATTATTAGCCATTCACAAATATGATTTGGAAAAATTTAGGGGGCTAATTAAGTTACTTGAAAAAAAAAGTTTTCTTTTTGTATATCATGTGGGGTATTGCGTGAAAGATCTAGTAATATCGAACTGAAAAATATATTTGTTTTCATTTTAGGTATTACATTTTCAGGGATATCGTCGAAAATGCACTGCAAAAAATATGCCCCCCCCTCCTCTATTTCCGAACCTGCTAAAACTAAAATTATGAAAAAATTAGGGGCGAGTAGCAGTTTATTTAAACCTTACGGGAAAACTATAGTGAATTTCCTTGGTAACATAGTTTGAGAAAAACGCATTTTTCCGTTACACACAAAGTTTACTTTTCGGGCGGTCAGCGGGGGCGTTGACGGCTGCTCGAGGTATCTATCGACGCAGAAACATCCAAGGATAATGATTTTCGAAAAAAATTATCGATATTTAGCCGAGATATTAATTAAGTTACTTTAAAAAAAACTTTATTTTTATTTATCGTTCGAAAGATCTCGTAACGTCAAACTCAAAAATATATTTGCTTTAATTTTAGGTAGTATATTTTCAGAGATATCGTTGAAAGTATACTGGAAAAATATGCTCCCCCCCCCCCCCTCCCCTTCCCCAGTTCCGAATCTACTGAAACTAAAATTATGAAAAATTAGGAGTAGTAGGAGTTTAATAATTAATAAATAGTAATTAATAAATTTAATGTACGGAACCCTTTGAGCACGAGTTATACTCGTACTTGACCAATTTATTTAATTAAAAATCAATTTTACCTTTTTCATATTTATAAAGTCAATATTACCTTTTTCAAATTTACAAAATTAACTTTACTTTTTTCATATTTTTATAAAATTAATTTTACTTTTTTCATACTTATAAAACCAATTTCACCTTTTACATATTTATAAAATCAATTTCACATTTTACATATTTATAAAAAACAATTTTACCTTTTTCATATTTATAAAATCAATTTCAGCTTTTTCATATTTATAAAATCAATTTCACCTTTTTCATATTTATAAAATCAATTTCCCCTTTTTCATATTTATAAAATCAATTTTACATTTTTCATATTTATAAAATCAATTTTACATTTTTCATATTTATAAAATCAGTTTTACCTTTTTCATATTTATAAAATCAATTTTATCTTTTCATATTTATAAAATCAGTTTTATCTTGTCATATTTATAAATAAATTTTATCCTTTCATATTTAAAAAATCAATTTTATCCTTTCATATTTATAAATAAATTTTATCCTTTCATATTTAAAAAATCAATTTTATCCTTTCATATTTATAAATAAATTTTATCCTTTCATATTTAAAAAATCAATTTTATCCTTTCATATTTATAAAATCTATTTTATATTTTCATATTTATAAAGTCAACTTTATATTTTCATATTTATAAAATCTGTACATTCATAAAACTGATTTTATCTTCTTTCAAAATTTATAAAATCAATTTAATTATTTTTAAAATTTATACAATCAATTTTATAATTTTCAAATTTATAAAACCAACTTAATATTTTTTCAAATTTATAAAACCAACTTAATATTTTTTCAAATTTAATTTATAATTTTTTATTTTATAGAATCAATTTTATCATTTAATTTTTTTTTAAATTCAAATTTATAGAAAGCAATCCAAATTTATAGAAAGTAATTTATTTTCCAAATCGTTGATACTCAAACGATGAGAAAAAATTAATTCGCCACTGAACTGAAAACTTTCTTTGAGTAATTTAATCTCCAGCGAGAAAAACACAAAAACATGTAGATTATCAAAACAGAAAATACACGGCCGCAAATATTCCCCAATTTGATATAAACCTTAATTATCGAAGATTCCTCTAGATCTAAAGAATCTATGTTTACCACAAAGAAATTAAAACACAATTCCGAGCTCTATCTGATTCAACGTATATTTTATCCAATTTAACTTAATTCTATGTTCAATATAAAATGAAAAACTGTCTTTTTCTCGACAGATTTCAGTTTAGCACCAAAAAGCCACTCACAGGGTGGCTTATAATTTATCTCTCTCTTTTAGGTAGATTTCGTAAGAAATACTACCTATTACAGTCTCACCTAAGTTGGAAATTTTGAAAATTTTTTGCAGATCTACGCCGATCATGACTCCCAGAACCCAAAACCACCCCCAGTTCAAAACTTTATCTATCTATCTATCTATCTGTCTGTCACTTTTTTCTGACCACGATAACTGGAAAAATTCTGCATAAATCTCTTCCAAACTAATACATAAAATCAAAGGTCATAAAATCTCGGTCAAGTTCGTTAATGGGCAAAATCGAACCAAGGGGGGGGGAAATGGGGGGCTTTTTGTGAAAACCGAAAAACCCTCATAATTTCTTTATTATTATACGTATCGAATCCGTTTAAAGTTATTATTACTTCTAGGAAAAGGGCCAAAAATTTATGTATGACAGATTTTTGATATAATTAAAAATGGCCCCAAGGGGGGGGGGGAAAGGGAGGTTTTAGAAGAAAACAAATCATAGCTTCGTCAATTCACAAGATATCAAATCCGCGCAAATTTATTATTAATCCTCTTAGTATTATCTAAAACTTTTATATTAACAAGTTTTTTATAGGACCAACCGTTATAGCAAAAAGAAATTAAAAACAAAAAAAATCCCTGCCGGCTCCGCCTGCAAACAAGTTATTTTTCGAAGTAGGCGGTTCCTACTCCGCATCTTTTCGAAACTGATACATAAAATCAAGGGGCTTAAAATCTCGGTCAAGTTCGTTAATGGGCAAAATCGAACCAAGGGGGGGGGGGGACTTTTTGTGAAAACAGAAAAAAACCCATAATTTCTTAATTATGATACGTATCGAATCCGTTTGAAGTTATTATTACTTCTAGGAGAAGGGCCGAAAGTTTATGTATGACAGATTTTTGATATAATAAAAAATTGTCTTAAGGGGGGGGAAGGGGGGGTTTTAGAAGAAAAAAAACATAACTTCGTCAATTCCCAAGATTTCAAATCCGCTTAAATTTATTATAAATCCTCTTAATATTATCTAAAACTTTTATATTGACATTTTTTTTATAGGACCAACTCTTATGCAAACAAGTTTGGTTTGATAATTGAAATGCAATTCGTAATATGGAATATATTGGACAGTCTTGTCAAAAATTACATAAGCGGCTACATCGTTCTCATATTGATAAATTTAAAAAATCTCTACCTATCCTTATGGATTAAATTAATTAGTATACAAAAAATCACATCCTGTGTTTTCAGATTTAACTAAATATGAAAATTATAAAAATCTTTATTCAGGATTAAATTTTTCGAATTAGGCGGTTCCAACTGCAGCATCATCGCAAAAAGGTCATTTCTTCCGCAATTCCCGACAAACGGGCGCCCCACGGTCTGCATCTTCGAAATCTACCTGTGCCTGTAGGCCGAGCCGTCAGGGATTTTTTTTCCCCGCTTTCAATTTGCTCTGGTCAATCAATTATCAAATGTGATAACTTTATCACAAATGACAAAGTTACCACATGACTCTTGACATAGATTTAAAAAGTACGTTTGAAATTATTTTTAAAAGTCATAAAAAGTAACTAAATTGAGATAGTTTTCAAACAAATTTCAATCGAAAGTACATTTTTTCCCCTATTCGATGACATAACAATTGAAATTATGCCATATTTAGAAGTCGTGTAAGAGCAATAAAGGAAAAAGCGAAAGTTCTGATCGTTGCCACCATCATTATGCATTTCTCGAAATAGAAACTGTGTTTGGTAGGCGTCCAAAAGTGAGCTATGGATTTATGGAGACGACAAAAAGCAATGAAAGAAATAGGACTATGTCGCTTAAAAACAATGCATGGTTTAATTTGCGATATCTCTTGAAATGCCGGCGTTGGAATGAGAAAGTTTTAAATTTTCACAACATGCTACCAGGGAAAAAATTTTCTTAATACCTTACACCCTGCGGACTATCCTGAGGTTCGAAAAGAATGTAGGTAGCAGGGGAAGTAAGATTCCGGGGTTTAGGTATAGCGAGTCCAGAAAGTATGTAAAAAATTATGCCTGATTGAGTTTTATTAGAAATATTAAAGACCCCGTAGCTTTTTAAAGTCCTCCATAGGTGCTCATTATTTCTCACTACCTCTCTAACTATCCCACAATCAAAACATTATGGACTACCAATTTGAATTGTTGCATGCATTTTTAAAGTTGGCACCGGAAGGACAGATTTGAGAGGACAGAATTAGTTATTCAAGCAGATAAATTATACCAAATTTATTATATGTCAAACTATTCATACAATCATTCTTTTAGCAATGCATTTCTATTATTATAGAATTGAATAATAATAATTATTATAATTAAGTTTTTTTCTTCTGAAAATTTATCACAAGAAAAAATAAGGTCAGAGAAAAGACATTTGTAGTTGCTATTACATAACCTTATTATTTTATATGGAGTTACATTATTTTTTGTTTACTTCAGTTTAAATGAATATTTCGTTTTAGACTATTTTTCTTTTAAATATTTCCACTCTCAAATTTTTCTTCAAAAAAAAGCAAAATGCTAGACAGAGTATCCCCTCTTATTGTTGTCCGTGTTCTGTGTGCGTGCATGTGTGTTACATGGGGTCGAATTAGGCTTCAGTACTTTCAGATCTAGTGGGTTGGATTCGTCTGTACTCTATTTTAATACGATAATTTTTTGTTTCAGATGAAAATAACTATATATGTGAAAATATTCTGAATTTTACATAATCAATTTGCTTCATAACAAATAAAATTTAAATTACATATATGACTATACATTACTTTTGCATAATTTAATTTAGGAATGGTATTAATTTTGTTACATTCTGGGATGAATTTGGATCCAAGTATTTCAGTTTTCGGTCGGTTTCGATGTCAAGTTGGCGAAAATAATTTTTTTCGCAAGTTCGGGAGGATTACTAGTCGACGAAAATTACTTTGTCGGGTTCCGGTGAGATTTTAGGTTAACAATGACATTTTTTTAATTCGGGTCAGGTATAATCCGACACACGCAAGATTCTAGTGAAGATACAGGGCTATTCAAGTTAATAGTTTTTCACTAAATTTCAGATTTAAACAGGACATTTTGTGGCCTACTTCACGTGTTACCTGGACCAGGCACATCATTCAAAAACTGGACCGTCCTACTAAAAACCAGACCATTGATAGTTCTTTATTTATGCATATAAGAATTAAAAAAAGGGAGAGGGTTCCTTGAAGCCTGGAACATTTTTCGACTATGCCCATAAAATGGTAACTCACCAACCATAATTTTATCTAGATTGGCTTACTACTTACCCATTCTTAACTATTTAAATGGAGTTTTGCCATAAAAAGGTATAAAAGTGCATTATATTTTATAGCCCAACACTTCATGCTCTTTAAAAAGCAATGGATGCATATAAAAACGCCGCTGTCCAAACGGGATAATGAACAGTTAATCAGCTAGCAGATAACTTTCAACTTAACGGCGGACAGGCTATAATTCCCTTCAACAACACAATTATCTGACAAAGAAATGCATGGATGCAATAAAAAGAAAGTGAAAACTGGGCGCGAGAATGAAACAATAAGCACTTAAAATAATTAAAAAAGAAAGAAAAGAAGAAAGATGGACGGAAAAGAAAAAATGTACTGAAGTAATCACAGCTCTCGTTAAATCCTCAGAAGCAGTGAGCGCTTGGCAACAAGACAAAAGCAGCTTGGAAAAGACAAGCGAAAACCTTCCCAGAAGCTCGTGCGAATGAGAATTATATTAAAAACTCTCGATTGCGCTAACTGGTCCAAAGAGGAAATGGGAAGAATGGAAGCAGTAAATGACAATTAGGCAAGAAACCTCCTTAAAAGGTCCGCAGCAATTTCTGATACTCGAGGTCCCGCCTCGCTACAATGCCGCTGAGGCAGTAAGAGGTCGTGATTTAAGACAAAGGGACGACAGCTGCAGTGTTTCACGTGATGCCTAGATTGAGATTCTGGGGAGGGGGGGGGCTGCAGATAATTTTTTTAACTTACTTTATTTGTAGAATTTGTCATTAAGGCGTTGCCAAGAGGCGGTTACTTATCAGGATGTTTGATTGAGAACAATTGTTGTGGCATTTGACCCCAAGACACACCCTCATTGTGATTTTTTTTCTTTACTAAAATAATTTTTGGTTCTCTTTTTTTAGGCAAGTCAAATAACCTTAACGATATGAAGAATTGAGCTCTTATTCTATTCATTAAAATCGAATTAAGTGGGGTTTCTGAACTGTGCCTTATGAAAAGACGGTACGATTACAAACAACTATAGTTTAATCCTAAAAGTGAACTTCTGGATAGCTAGGAAGAAGAATTTGTGCATAGATCATTAGTATCATTTCAAAAGCAAAATTACAATTTCAAGAATCCAGTGATAAATCTAGAAATAATTTTAAAAACACATCTGACTTTATGCAAATTCAAAATTAGATACAGAAAAAAGTATTGTAAGCTATCTTGCTGAAACTTGTTAATAAAATCTTTTATGAAATAAAAAAAAAGGAGTCATCCCAATGCTTTAAAATATAACTCTACCAACTGCGTAAATTTTAAAGGCGGTCCAAAATTTATAACATATAAATTTAACATCCATAAATGATCACCATTAAGAAATGAAATTGGATCACAAAGTAAAAATAATTGACATTACCGTGAAATTACACACAATGTACTACAACTGATAACCATCAACAAATGCAAAAGATTGCAGAGCCCTCAAGAGAAGGAAGACAAAGACCTAAAAAAAAGCTATCCGTATGATTTCGATGACAAAAAAAAAAAAAAAATCACCTAGCGTGCATTGACGAGATATCTCGTTTGCTTTTAGATATCGTAAAACTGTCACGGTCAGGATATCTCGTTTGCTCTCCGCTGTCCCAAAATTGCCATGGACAAAATCTTATTTGTTTTCAGCTGTCCCAAATTCATCGAGGACAATATATATTGTTTCCCGTTTAAAAAATGCTCTTAAATATGAAATCAAGATCTCTCAAATGGAACTCAAAAGATTAATGTTAAAGAGAATAAATGGGGCTAATACTGCTATGGACATATGGACATAATTGTCTCTCCCCCCCCCCCCATGTATGTAGAAACATTCCGATAGAGAACCAATGTACATCGTCTGTAACAATATGTAGCAACATTTGTTGTAGCTTTAAATTTCAATTCTTTGAGTTTCCTCTTTGCGATATCTGTTACATTGTGGTTAAATACAAATTTTGTCGAAGAATGACATCGATTTTCTTTCTTCTATGGAATACAATGAGAACTGAACTCTATTCAAAATATTGATTATACACCTTGGTTCTTAGGAAATTTGTTGTTTGACGATATAATATATGCAATTTCAGAGCTACCACGAAAGATTAATCAGTACAGAAATAAATATTACCCAACCAGATTAAATAGACCATAGTCACTGGATAGGAATTTTAATGATCTGTCAGATTTTTGTGGCCGCGAAGTCATTCCTACATGCTTTATTAAAAAGTGAAATAGTTGTATAATAAATAAATGAAATTCTTGGAAAATATTTGAGGACAACCTTGTGTTTTTTTTTTTTTCGGAAATAATAATCTCATTTTGCTTGTCTAAAATTTCATCCATTCCTCTTCACGCTTTCATATTTACACTGCTGGCTATTAAAATTGCAACAGCAGGAAGGAATACAAATAAAAGAATGATATTTATTGGACAAAAACATTATAATGGGAAGGACAAGTGATTACATTTTCAGAAAATTTGGAGGTATACCCAGAGCAACCACCCCTGGCCGCAGTAACAGCATTTATCTGCCTAGCAATGGAGTCGAACAGAGATTGGATGTCATGTACGGGTATAGCAGTCCATGCAGCTTCAACACTATGCCACAGTTCATCAACCATACTGACGGGCGAGTGGTGGCGGGACAGTCGCTCAGAAGCCATCGACAGGACATTTTCAATTGGTGAGAAATCAGGAGAACGTGCCAGCCAGGGCAACAGTCCAACATATTCTGTATCAAGAAAGGTCAGGATAGTACGAGAAACATGCGGTCGTGCATTGTACAGCTGAAACGTAGATTTCCGGAAGCCTCGAAGATAGAGCAGAACCACGCGCAATAACACCTCAGAAATGTAACGGCTGCTGTTCATATTGCCGGCAATGGGAACAAAAAGTTATCCAGACGTGTATTCAATGGCACTCCATATCATCATTGCAGGTTATGGGCCGGTATGATGATATAGAATGCAAGCTGGCAATGTGACTTCTCAAGGATGCCACCAAACACGAATGCGGCCTTAATGATGCTATATACAGGGCCTGGATTCATCTGAAAAGACGACTTGAGACGTCCTGCGTCATATAAAGCATAATGATGCCCGCATCCGTGTTTGGCGGCATCGTGGAAAACTCGCATTGCCAGCATGCATTCGGCATCGTCATACTGGCATATCACAGTGACGGTATGATGTATCATTGGATACACGTGTCGGTAACCTTTTGTTCGCTTTGCTGGCAATTTCAACAGCAGCCGTTACATTTCTGATGTGTCACGGTCCGTAGTTCTGTCCTATCTTCGATGCCTCCGGAACTCTACTTTTCAGAAGTACGATGCAGGACTGCATGTTGCCAGTACTATCCTGACCTTCCTTGATACAGAACATGTTCGACTGTTGCCCTGGCCAGCACGTTCTCCTGATTTCTCACCAAATGGAAATGTCTGGTCAATGGCTGCTGAGCGACTGGCACGCCACCACTCGCCAGTCACTACGGTTGATGAACTGTGGCATAGTGTTGAAGATGTATGGACTGCTCTATCCGTACATCAAATCCAATCTCTGTTCGACTCCATGCCTAGGCAGAAAAATGCTGTTATTGCGGCCAGGGGTGACAATTCTGGGTAGTGTTTTCACCTCCAAATTTTTTGAAAATGTAATCACTTGCCCTTCCCATTATAATGTATTTGTCCAATAAATATCATTCTGTTATTTGCATTCCTTCCTGGTGTTGCAATTTAATGGCTAGCAGTGTAGTTTTTTGTTGTTACTATTGCTAAAATATTAAAACAAGGCCAGTCTACATTAATATTTCAATAATGTTTTTTTTTTCTTCAGCAGATTTCGTAATTACTTCATTACAGAAAAATTCAAGTGCAGATAAAGAAGGGCTACTTAAAAAATTATTTGAAAATAAAAATGGTATACGAATCATTCAAAAGGAAAGAAAATCAGAAAGGGTAATGTGTTTACTTGGAGGGGGGGGGGGTAGCTTATGTCAAATAGCTTACTCTCAACCACAGTCTCAAGCCCCATGGAATATTTTAAACATATTACAATTCAAGTAGTTCACATCAAGGGCTTTCAATTTCAGTTGAGATTCCAATGAGCTTTCAAAATCTACATGCACCTACCTTGTCTCGACATTGTTTTAAGTTAATATATGGTCATGAAAGAAAAACATAAAATGTATTTATTTTCTGCTGAACTGTTCGTATATAAATCAAGCATGTTACAAAACCTATAGTCGAAGCTTAACATCTCGAATATTGAGAAATTTTAGAAAAAAATGAGATAAAACATTTTTAAAGTATCAAGATTAAAGAATAATATTAGAAGCAAAATTGAAGAACACTATAATTGAAACACACTAACTAAAGTAAGAAGTGTTATCAATGTTTAATTTAATTAAAATAACTTTTAAATTAAAATTACAAGCTTTATCAGGGTTCAAGTTTATTCTTCAGACAAATTAAGAAAAATAATGCATATTAAATGTGCCTTAACAAAGAAAAAAAGCCCATATTACGGTAAAGTATTCTAATTCTTTTGTATACCCCTGTAAATGAAAAACCCACAGATAGTAATGTATACGAAACCATTTGTGTGTCCCAATAAATTAGCAATATGTGCTTCGCTCACTATTATCTACAGAAAACATGCTATAGTGCGTATCAATTTTGTAATGTTTGAAGTAAAAAACATTACTGAAATGTAGTTCAAACAGTTATACCCTATAGGGCATAATGTGTCCGATTTCTATTTAGTTACCGTGCAAACGAATTATAAATGCTATAAAATCCATTTTTAATGTGGGAAAATTCCACAGTAACTCTCAATAACATATATTAATTTCGTTGTAATGCAAGTGTATTTATTTAAGTTAGTGCACAGGCAGACTGACAGACGTACCGAAATCATGAATACTTTTCAAAGGGGCAGATTTCTTAATGTTTTCAACCGATAAAGAAACAATTCCGGTTCAAAATCTCCGTAATCGATTACATACTTAAAATGATGACGTAACATATATTTGTCTATATTTGTATGGTATAAATGCTTTCTCAGTTGTCTCAAATAACGAGATCACTCTCTCTGAAGTATGAACCAACATTGGACCAAAATATTTTTGTATCGGCTGTATTTTGACCAATATTGACAATACTGGTAGAAAATATTCAGGCAATATTGTACAAAAAATATGACATTTCATTGCAATTACTTCCAACTTTCTATTTCCCACTACCAATATTTAACTAATATCGGCATTCCATTGTAAGTATTTTCGACAAATGCAATACTGGAGCAATATTGCGCTTCAAAATAAAATAGGAAAATAAATGTTATATTGGGTAACTCAATCCTACTGTTTGGTAAAATGTATGAATTGAAAAATTTCCAACTGGGTGAAAAAAGGCCCAAGCCGGGAATCGAATTCAAGGCCCCTGGTTTAAATTACCGACGTTATACCAACTGAACTACTTGGAAGACATCCGGAGCAAAATTTTAATTAGATTAACTATTGAAAACTAACGATTAAAAGTTTAATCATGACTAAAGATTGACCATTGAACTTTATCGGCAATATTTAGTCATGATTAAACTTTTAATCGTTAGTTTTCAATAGTTAATCTAATTAAAATTTTGCACCAACCTGATCCGGACGACAAAATTCACTGGCAATAACATCTGATCTATCATATGGGACCGCTCGACAGAATAAACTGCAGTTAAAGGAGCTCCAATAAACAATAGATACGTAATTACACCCAACTGTTTTAACTCAACTATACCTGTTTGATAAAGAAATCATATGGGTTGAAAATTTTCCGACTAAATGAAAAAAGTGTCCAGACCACATGAGTCGAACTCAAGGATTCTGACTCCTGGCCTTAAATTTTTTTTGCACTCTATTGGAAAATTTTCAACTCATGATATTTTACCAATCAGTATGATTGAGTTAAAATAATGAAATGCATGTTATGTTGGTTATTTTGAGGCGCAATATTGCCACAATATCGCATTCGTCGAAAATACTTCCAGTGAAATGCCAATATTTGTTAAATATTGGAAGTGTGAATGGGAAGTGATAATTGGAAGCGGAAAATCTGGAAGTATTTGCAATGAAATGCCATATTTCTTGTACAATATTACCAAAATATAAACGACCCCCTGTTGGTGGAATATTTTATATCAGTATTGCCAATATTGGCAAAAACAGATCCAATACAAAATTATTTTGCCCTAATTCAATATAATTAATTTTGCTACAAGAATAATAACACAAGCATCGAAAAAATAAGTTTTAACTTCTTACAATATTTGTGCCTTAATAATCAATTTTAACGCATTGGGAAAAGTTGGAAAAAAAATCATTTATTTAACACTAATCATATCAGAAATACTACACGCATGCGCATATTTTTCAGCCTTTCTCACAATTCCAGTGCATCCTCTGCCGAAAATTTTCTCGAGAAAATTCACTACTAAAAATCAATTTATAAACAAATGAAAAAAAATAGTAATAATAATTGCAAGAAATTCAATTGCTTTTTAGATAACTAGGAAGCTATAAAAATTGTTTGCCTTTTCCCCAGTTTTATTTCCCGAGAATTAAACAACTACAATCTGGAAAAAAATAATTAAATTATTGATTTTCACCTGTGGCCACGTTAGGGGATAAATTTTTTAATTATCGAAAGCGGTTTCGCAAAAATGCCGTAGTAATTATTTTCGGATCTAATATTTGAGATTCTATGCAGTTGCATTTTTTCAAATTAAAGCGGTTCTAATTTATTGCAATTAAGTCTTTTAAAATGGGTGCACAGCGATTGCTTGAGGTAGAGTTTAATAATGAACAATTAGCTTATTTTTCATTTCTTTGTATCAATTTATTTTCAGAAAAGATATTTTTAAAAATGAAATTATTGATTTAATGAGCTAAGGTAAAACAGTTTATAAAATTTTTAACCCGAAGTACAGGGCGGGAACAAAAGGTGATGTACTCTCACCCTGTGTGTTATTTTACATTTGTGTATAGGGATATTTATATGATACATTCATAATTTCGTGGTTTTAATTGCTTTTTTCATTTTTTTCTCTCTAAAATTTATTTCCTATTTTATTTGCAAGTTATTAATTTCTCTCTTATTTCCAATTTTGAATAAGGTTGCTAGATTTCCTATTTGTCATTCATATAATTTTTATTATTCTTTAATTTATATTTGTTGTCTTCGATTTTAATTTAATAATAGTAAGATTTTAAAGCATAGGAGATATTCTTGAATGCCTTTGAAAATTAACAGAATAAATCAATACAATTATAACTTTTTTTAACGAGAATAAGTTAATTTGTTTGAGAAAATGTATAATTAAAGATAATATAAATATCACAAAGCATTAATGAAATGCGATCTATTTTAGGCTATACGGGATTTAAAATATACCTTGTTATATTTTATTGTGTCTACAAAGAACAATAAGTGGTTTAAATGATTATCCATAATGAAACACCACATTTTTCTCTTTTTAACACTTTCCAACATAGTTGAAAAATGTTTATAAATTCGGTTTGTCTGTCTATCTGTCTGTCTATGCATCCGTGCTCTAACTGACGTAAATATTTCCGGATAATCATGCAATTGATATATGTTATTGAGGTTTACTATAGCACTTTCGGTATTGAAAATGTAGTTTGTAGCACTTATACTTTTTTTACAGGGGCACTCAAAAGAATGCCGTTACATTATGGTCTACAGGGGAAAATCCTTTGCAGTGCATTTTAATGATGTGACACTATTTCAAATATATTGAAATTGGTATGCATCACTGAAATACACTGCAAGATGCTTACTGTCTAACATGGCACGTCTAGCATTTATAATTAGTTTACAAGGAAACTGAAAAGATTTCCATTACATTCTGGTTGAATGTGGAAAACCATTTGCGGCGCATTTTAATCATGTTACACTATTACAACCATAAATGAAATTGATATCAATTTCTGAGATGCACTAAGACATGCTTTCTGTAGAATATATAGTGTAAAGTTTTTTCTTTCATATACAGTGCCACACAAAAGTATTCTTTTATATAATGGTCTACGGGGAAAAGCTGTTTACAGCATATTTTAATTATGTTACGCCATTTCAAATATAATTAAATTGATATACATTATTGAGGTTTACTAAAAGATACTTGTAATGTGCATAGCATTTATTATTCATTTACAAGGACACACAAAATATTTCGGGTACAGTACTGTGTCCGAAGTATTGTTTATAAGCCATAATTAGAAGTGGGATCTTAGTAAGATATGTGTTTATCTAAATTTTTGAATGCTATAGGTATGTATAAATGCTACAGATCATATACAGAGTTACACAAAAAAAATTGTAAGCATTACGGTGCATCAGCGTAAATTGATTAAAATGGGTTTTTAATCGAGTTATGCATTTTGAACATGAAATACATTTAGCAATATTAAGAAAGGTTTGTAGAATATAAATAAAATCATATACAGGGCCACGCAAAGGACTGAATACATGGCTGCCTATGAATGATAATTTCTGGAAGTGCGATTTCAGCGTGTATTTGCCTGAATTAAACGACAGCTTAATATGTGGCGTGTATAAAAAACTTAAGGTAATATACAGGGCTGTACAAAATGATTCAAGTATGTTTCCGTCTATTGGTAGAAACTGCTGAAGATGAATTTTCAACTGTGTTATGTGTTTTATTACTAAACTAAATTGTAGCATACTATAGAGTATATACAAATAGTATATAAATTATATACAGGGCTGTAGAAAAGAATTGGAGTGATTTTCCGGCTGTGGACGAGAATTGCTGAAATCTGGTTTTCAAACATGTTTTGTGTTTTTCTGAAATGTTTCCTTAGATACCTTATTTGCCTTATTAAACAACGATTATTTGTTAAAGTATTCTGTTAGTGGAAAGTGTTTCATAATCTATGTTCGGTGCATGATTTTTCTTTCTTGTTTAATTTTTAATTACGGCACAGATTTCAATCCAAAGTAGTGATAGGCAATGTCAATGTTTTTTTATTGATTTAATCGATACTATCGCCAACTCGATTATATAGACACTATCAATTTTTTATCGATGTTTCTAGTTAATAAATTTTTATCCTTAACCGACATCAGATACGATTTTATGAAGAATCGCCATAAAAAAAATTAAGATTAGTTTTGCTGTTAGACTACTTTCGCTGTAATATGACTAATTTTATCATTAACTGTTTCGCATCAGCTTTTGAAACATTCGAGATCTTGTTTAAGATTTCAAAAAGAGCCGAGGGAAGCCTAAAAAATAAAGGGAAGCTTGATTCACCGAACTCACGTCAGAAAAAATGGAAGCTGAAGACAATATAAAAGCCAATACAGGAAATTACAGAACCTCCTGGCAGAGAGAACCAGAACTACAATGTTGGGGGAGAGTCAAACCAAGAAGGATTCTCCAAGTTGTGTGAGGATCGGAACCATAGAACCTGAGATATCGAATAAAGAACAAATGTACACTATGCAGCAAAAAATACAGGAAATTGCAGCGCCCCCTAGCGGAGAGAACTAGAACTGAAATAGTGGTGATGGTAGTGGGAAACAAACCAAGACGAATAGTCTAGGTTGTGTGAGGATCGGACCCACAGAACTAGAGATATTGAATAAAGAATAAATGTACACTAGAGATCCTCTCAATAAGTATCGTTCATTTTTACTCCTCTTCACATCGACATTGCTGTCGATTTAAACAACATCGATTCGGATCAATATCTATTCAGCATCGATTCGAGTAGAATCGCTCATTTTTATTTTCGTTCAAAGCGTCACTGCGCCGATACCTACCTCGATACGCGTAGTAATAGTATCGGTCATTTTACTTTTTCTTTCAAATCGTCATTGCGGATAGATCTATCGATCCGCAATGATGATTTGAAAGAAAAAGTAAAATGATCGATCTATGGGGATAGATGCTAAATGGAATACATCAATATTTCTGGAGTTAATTTCATAACAATATATATATCTAATTATTGATTCTTTCGATTTTACTATTTTAGCAGAGCTGCTGTCAAATTTCGTGTAAGGGCCTTTTTCTTTCCAGATTAAATTGTTATATTTTTAATTTAGAGCCTAGTTATTTGGGCTACTAGTTTATTAATTTGTAGAGCCCCTTTACGTAGGGTTCTCGTTAGTTAAGTTGTATCTCTCAAGTTTGTTATGACTTGGGGGGGGGGGAGGAGACAAACTTGAGATACAACTTAACTAAAGAGAAACCTGAGTAACGTGGCTCTAAACTAAGAATGGAATATTTTAACTTGAAAAAAGACGAAAATATTGATTATTGTTCATAAATAGTGGTCACCAAGAGTTTCAGATATAATATCAATGTTTAGATGGTAACCAAATGACTTAGGAAAAATGTCAAAAAAAGGTTCCATTCAAATATGACCATAATTAAGAAAGTTGTGATTTGGGGGGAGGGGGCAGGAGAGAGGGGACGACTAAATAACTAGGCTCTAAACTAAAAAGATAACAATTTAACCTGGAAAGAAAAAGACCCTTATACAAATTTAACAGCAGCTCTGCCGCTGAAATAGTAAAATCGAAATAATAAGTATATTACTATGAAATGAGCGCCAGAAATATCTATTTTCTAATCCCCGCTATCACGATTCACGATCAAATTTCCTGCCAATTGATCGATAAGTTTAGGTGTTACTCTTTTTAAGCTATCTGTGTGTGAGTATGAATTCTGGAGCATCGATACAAGAATTTGGGAACCGATTCTTATTATGATCAATGCTGTTTTATACGATGTCTACTTTTATCGATTTTTCTAGAATCGTCCATCCCTAATCCCAACCATTTGCAATTTAATGGTATTGTCATTGAGCTAAAACAAGTAATTTTTAAAGAAAATAAAACAGACTTCAGGTCATTGTTACTACATTTTTGGACATTAAGGGACGAATTTTTGCAAGAGTACTTTGGCACAAACGGAGTATTTTTTGTGATAAACAAATATGGACTTTAAGAGCTATCCCCATATCAATATCCACATTCTCTTTAAACCCCATTATTGCCAATATAGCTCATTTTGATGGGCAGTAGTCGATCATATATTAAGTTTTTTGGCATGACCTTGGATAGTCGGCGGGGACAACTTGGGTGAGTGCACCTGTAATTGACCATTTAGTTGGAATGTCTTCAAGTTTTATTTTATTTTTTCAAATAATTTTGGACACATTTTTCTGAAAATATGTGTAAATACCAATTAATGTAGGAGGATTACTAATCCGAAAAAAAATCCTGTTTTCTTTTCTAAAATTTAAATTATCAATAGTATAAGTTTTAAAATGAGATCATAACAGTAATTAACCACCAGGACCCGGTGATTGACCAGGCTGCACCAGTAATTGAGCATTTATTTTTCAGTGTAAAAATCAAAACATAAATGTTCGTATTAAAAACTATTGCCAAAAGACATATGATCCGAAAGTAAAGAAACATTTTAAAAATCAATAATTCGCAATTGGATAAAGGAAGATTCAGAAGTGCCGATTTCAATATTTAAATGCAAATATACTGAATGTCCAGTAAAGTCATTATTCCACCCTTTAACTTTTAAACGCCTGCAGCTGCAGTCATAAATATAGTATCTATGTACGGTAAAGTACCCATGCTCTATTCGACGAGACTGATTACAGTGCCTCCTAGCGGCAAAGTAAGGTGTTAGCATACATATTTTGAAAACTATACCAGATGCGGTAAAATAGTGAATTACCAACAACATCGATGCAGCAAAACATCGGAAACAGCAAACATCGATGTAACTACGAAAAGATATTTTGTGCACATAACTGTGTAGAATAGTACGTGTACCAATGTTCATTTGTTTCTTGGCGATTTTCAAAACATTTGCGTCACGAAAGTAGTCCCAAAAAAGCAACAAGTTGTCAGTGGGTGCATTTAGCGTCGTTACTTAGTCTGTAGTTTTTAATTAATAATATTTCGCAATTTTGTTTAGTAAAGGTGATATTACTTCCTCTCTGACACAATTCATGACATAAAAGTGTTCCAAATAGCAAGCAAAATATGAATGTTGTACGTGTAATATTCTTCGCATTCATGTGCACAAGGTGTCTTTTCGTACTAAATCAACGCTGCTATGCCACATTTAATCGACTATTTTTTTGTGTCTCATACAGTTTTCAAGATACACAGATTAACTTTTAAATTTGTCGTTAGGATTGTTTGTAAGAAATCCTAGCAAACAGCCCATGGCCACTTTACTACATCTAGACATTTTATTATTACAGCTTTTGACTTTCAAAAGTTAAGGTGATAAGAAAATACTTTACTGGATACCCTACATATGTAATCAATTTTAATGCAAATACAAAATTATCGCCATAACGATAAAACTAGCATACCACTTTAGCACAGGCACCAAGACCGCTGGACCGACCCACAGACATCTCGAAGGCACTTACTTCCAGCCAAGTAAGGCGCTACACAGAGCTATGCAGCATCCACTTCTGCACTCCGAAATCTTAGAAGATCTGGTAGCTCTGACAGTAGTACCCTGGACAAGAGGGTATCACAGTGCATGCTTCCCGTACCAATCTTTTTATTTTTAATATTACAGCGTCAAATAATATTGGACCAAAATCAGTCATCTGAAATCTGACTCACGAAAAGAAGATACATGTTAAGTAACACAGCAAGTCATTGCGCCATCAACCTGTCTCAAACACGTGTTCTTCTTTAGTTTATACTTTCTGCATCTATTTTTCTAGTTTGTAGATGAAATTTTAATAAAATAAAATTTTTAATAAATTAAGTATAACTAGCTTCACTTCATATATAGCTTCATATATAAGAAAGTATTGGAATAGTGAAAATTTTCTACCTCCTTTTTTTGATGGATTTACACGTTTTGGGATGTTCTGAACACGATTTGACTATTTTTGGAAAATATTTGTCTGTCAGTCTGTGGATGACAATTTTTCTGATTGCTCTGTGCTGAAGAATTAATGCACAGACTTTCATAAAACAGCATAGATCTTGACATGAATAGATTTTCATTTGGTGTTGGCGTACATCGCACAACAGGTGGCGCTTCTATATGCTGTGTTTTGCATGATTTTAGTCTTAGGTATATTTAGGCATCTATAGGATCAAGCTTCATAATCAGCTAGACCTTGACATAAATTAGTATTGATTAGGTTTAGATGCATCTTGCTCAACAAGTGATTGTGCTGTGCTGTGTTTCTAATGATTTCCACGATAGCCATATCTCGGTTTCAGTGAGGCGCAATTTCACCAAATTTAATATGCGAGGCATTTATTAAAAATTACGTTGTTTCAGTTTTGGTTTTGTTCATTCAACAGGGATTCAACAGGGGGTACTGCTATGCTATATTTTTACGATGATAGCGGCATCTCAGTTTCTATTGGGTAAAAATGCACCAAATTTTATATTTCAAATTATTAATTAAAAAGACATATGTTGGTCCAATTTTGTGCTCGAAAATACTGCAGAAGGCATTGTTAAACTTTTCCATTTTTACTCACTGATCACTGTAATTCCGAGTTAAGAAATGCACTCTACTTCATAACTGTTGGTGTGTAACAGTGTTATTTAAATTAATATATGAGAATAATAGAGAAACAAGTTGTGGTCGCCACAGCATACTAGTTATTTGAATTTGATTAGTTGTATAGAATGTTTTCTTATTGTAGATGTAAGGATTGTTAGAGGTCCAAGTTTTCGTAACTTATGAATTGTCCTTAATACTTTGTTTATTAAATTAGAATGACAAATATTGCATCTTCTAGCAATTTTCCGAATTTTTCTCTCTTATTTCAATAATTGCATGTTTCAAGTCCTCTTCAGAATACTTTAAAAATATTTCGCTTACTCTTCTATAACTGCATTCAAATTTTATGCGTTCTTAAACGAGCAAAACATTCTTATAACTTTATATTAACTTGTTGTTTAATTTTACTCAAAACAGTTTATTTCCAAAAATAAAATTGAATTTTATCTGAATCAGACTTTTTTTAAAATATAGAATACAGTGAATATGTATGCTTATGCGTTCAAAATAATCTATGTTTGGTTTTACAAATACTTAAGGCTTATGTGAGAAATAACTGACCAAGAAAATTTAGTATAAACAGTCACATTATTTAATTATTAGAGAAATCTCCTATTCAAGACTAAAAGTAAATGAATAGTGCTATATAAGCAAGACTGTTTATGCTCATTTTGGTTCTCAAAGATAATTTTAAAAAAATCATTTGGCTAATTACTATAATGCAGTTGACATTTTAGTGATGCAGTAAGTTGACCAGTCTCCAATAGCTATAAAAGTTACATTTTTTAAAATAAGTAAATTTATTTACACTAGACAAACATAAATTAACGATATGCTTCAATTAATGAGTCAGGGAAATTAAATTTAACTTGATATAAAAAAATGTGAACATACACTGATTTTGTTCCTAATAGTTGTAGATTGAAGATTGACTTTTGAAGTTTGAAGGCTTTTGAAAACTGACAAAAAGAAGACTATCTGAATATTTGTGAAAATCTTTCTAATTAATCTATTTTAATATACAATCACAGCTTTAGTTGCAACTATAACTTGTAACAATGCATTTAATTGGATCTATATACGTTTTCTACCAACCAAAATTGTGTTTCTTTCTACAATTAAATTACTGGTGCACTCACCATATATGGCACGACGATTACTTTAAAAGCATAAATTAGTACTGTGTTACCGTGTACCTTAACAACATTTAGAAATTGCGCAGCGATTGCCCAATTTTTACGATAGTTAAAAAATAGATAGCGAAAAAGATATAATAAATACACAAATATAGCGCTTTTGAATCCTCATGAAATTTATAATGAAACCACCATCAAAAAGAGATCTTTCCAACAACAATAACAACAAATAAGAGAATTATCAAAATTTGAACAATCGTACAAAAGTTATGCGTACACATTAAAAAACATGCAAACAAACTGTATAATTTCCTTTGGGAGAAATCTGTTAAAAAAGAAACAAAAGAAAAAAACCATGTTTAAATCATCAGAAACAACTGAATGCTAGTTTCGAAACATTATTCTAGAAACAAAAATTTTAATTTAAATAAAAAGATAGCTTTAAAGCGTCTTCGTAAAAATAACTTAGTAATTATTTTCGGATCAAATATTTGGAATTCAATGCAGGTGCATTTTCCCAATTAAAGCGATTCTAATTTATTGCAATTAAGTCTCAAAATGGATGCAGCGATTGCTTGAGGTAGAGTTTAATAATGAATTATTAGTTAGTTTAATAGTGAACGATTATCCATTTCTTTGTATCCATTTATTTTTAATTTTTTTTTCTCTTAATGAAATTATCTAATGCGACCAATAAAAAAAAAATAGTTGAAATATTTGTCAATAGAAAGCTTTGTGCGATTTAACTTCAGATAATTATGTGTTAAACAACGATTATTTGCATTCAGGTAAATCATTACAAGTATTTTAGAATATCAAATGCTAAACGTGTCCGGCAATACAAGGTGGCACTATTCAGTTCAAAATGTTCAGGTGAAAAGTTCGGCGGCAAAATGTTCATGTGAGTAAGAACAGTTTTATTTGAAGCATGTCTGTCATGGCAGTATATCTGTATGGATGCAAAATTGTCGTGTCGAATAGCATTCTTAAACATCTTACTTACATCAATGGCGTAATTGCTTGCGGTGGTGGTCGCATTGAGAATTTGGTGTTGTAAAATGCTTGATAAGCTTAATCTGAATACAAATAAACATTGTTTATCCCAAAAATATTTTAATTCGTGCCGCGCCCTCTTGGCCAATATTTCAACAACAATTTTTAGTCGTACTAAAAAATCCCCCTTCGCCTGAATATTTCTCGCAAATTTCATTCCATTGTACCGATTCCTTCCATTTTCAGGATTTTTTTAAATGTTAACAAAAGTGTGAGACACCCGATATATACAAGGTGTTTCTGTTATTGTGGCAAGAAACTCAAAGGGCTGATAGTCCACGTCAAGACAAATAAATATATTTTCACTAGAACCTAGGGTCGCAATTTACCTATTAAGTCAAAACTACAGGGTATCTTTTTGCATCCCTCATGCAGTTTTTCGTTAATAACTTCAACAACCATGAAGATATTGTATAACGAGATTTCCAATAGATCTACTTTGCTTATTGTTAAATGGGATAAAATCTAACAAGCTCTGGCGGTGACGAACATTCACGTTTAAACAATGTGCTAGACTCTTTCACAATTAGGAACATTTCAGCACGCAGTGTCGTGAAGCACATATGATGCCACTAACCAAGTAGTGTGCTTTTTCAACCTTGTCACCCGATGTCATCACTTGTCGTACAAAGTAAGGTAAATCTGTTGAAATTCTCTTTACAGTATCTTCTTTTTTTTTCAGGTTATTGAAGGTTGGAATTAGATATCCTGTATTTTTGACATAATGAACCTGTGTTCCACAAGAAAATTTCTCTTAGACGTGGACTATGACATTTCTGATTTTGTTGCTACAATAACAAAATACCCTGTATAATACGGCACAGAGTAGCTTAACCTTTTGATTATGGGCTAAGACTGGCGACTATTTTTATATCCCATCGCACCACAATTTACAAAACATCTTTGCGATAGGCATCCTTTGAAAGTATCGTAGTCCAAGTATATGGCAGAGATTATTTTTCAAAATGTGGTGCGAATAGAATAATAAAATAGTCGCTGGGACGTACGGTGTCCCAAACCCGTAATTAAAAGGTTAAGACGATTTTCAAAAACATTTTTCCACGCTCACCAACGCAAAACTGACTTATTTTTAAACACTGAAATCATTATGCTTGCAGATATGATTATTGATGTGATTTGTAATCTAACAGGTTTTTTTTTTCTCGTAAATGAATTACAGTTTGAGTTATAAGAGATTGTCTCAGGACCTCCCCCCCCCCTTTTTTTCTGCTGCCGCATCCAAAAATTCGGTTCAAAACGCCAACTTTGATAGCATTTTCTGAAAAATCTATCTTTAGCGAAAAATGAAAAACAGTTTCGATAACATAATTTTATAATAAGTAAACCTGCCAATTTGACAGATTTATGAACAAAAATGAATTAAAAAATATGTTGAAATTTTCCAACTGGGATTTGAGAACAGCTTATAGCAGCCTGAGATAAGTAAAAAATTAATGTTCCAAGTTCATTTTCAAAGTCCTTTTTAAGGGAACCCGAATTATAACGAACGAAATTTTTCTTAAATGAATCCTATATATTGGATTAGACTAACATGTGAATGCATGAGAATGTAGCGAACCGAAAGTTCATTCTGTTGAGGGTGCGTTATAGTGGAACAGGCTTCATTAATACATGGTAAGAAACATATCTAATATTTTAAGCTATCTAAGAAAAAAAGTTTAAAAGTATCACTACCGCAAAGAAATACAATTATGTTCATAAAGTAAGAGAATTATAAAAACAAATAAGATTACTGATATTAATCCCATTTTATATTAATTTGTCGGTTCCAAAGAGATTTATAATACGAAATTATTATTATAGGATTATCATTAATAAGAAATAAAAAACCTTTTCTCACGATAAGAATTGCGCATGTATAAGATGCGGAGGAATCCATCGATTTTTATAGGGTGAATAAAATGAAACATATCCCTAAGACATTAAAAAAAGGACGGTTCTTCAAAAAACGTATTTTTTTTCTTTCTTTGTGTGTGTATATGTTTGCGTATGTTTTGTTATAGAAAGCTCAACGCTTTCTTTAGGTTCGGATTACTATAAAGTACCATAAAAAAAAAAAAAAATCGACCACTATCGTACTTTGTGAAGAGATGATCTCTGAAACTGGTTGAGGGGTGTTGATGAACATTCCATTCGTGAAAAAAGGAAAGGAAAACAGCTGAGTTAAATATAATGGGCACCGATTTCTTACTGACAACGCCCAGCACGGAACAGATTGAACAGGTTTTCAACTTACTAGCACGCTGTCCACCCTCTCAAAAATTGAAGCACATTCTATTTACGTTAAAAAAGATCCTCTCTCCATAGGAGCACAGTACAGTGACCACCATGAACATAGATCTAAAGAAGGACTTCTAACTAAATAGCCTTTCCAAGAAGAAAATCATTCCTGGAAAAATGTCTCAAATAGGTGGAGCATGTGTAGGACAGCTTCTCCATACGTCACCAGTTCGTCTGCTTCTTCAAACCGTCTGTCGTCTGGTGGATATCTGATATACAGTTTCGGTTTGACGTTGTAGGTGGCGCTGCCTTAGCAGGGATTCTCGCCGGCTGCGCAAAATAGTGCGCGTAGCTGTGCGGCTGCCATTTCGTTCCAAAGTCGTGACACAATATTAACACTATTTCGTTAGAAGTCCTTCTTTAGCTCTATGTTCATGGTGACCACTGTCGACTGCTGTGCCATTATCATACTGTGTCTAAGTAAATAACAAAGTTAAAATTTTACCACAGTTAAAAATGATCTTTTATTTCTGTTTTTATTTCGATTTATTGAAGAAAAATCGATAGAGGTAATCTTTACCAATATTGGTAATCTTTACCAATATCAGTAATCTTTACCAATGTTGGTAAAAATTGAGTTGGTATTCATATTGTTAACCCATTATTAGACTTCGAAGATTTCCGCGGAAATTAAATAATAAAGTGAAGAACAAACAGATGGACAGACGAATCGAAATTATAAAAACTTAAAAAGAAAGAAAAATATAAGTAGATGTATTATAAGCATGAAAAAAGAAATTACACAAAAGTCCGATCTGAGTGAGTAGAAAAAATATCCCAGGGACAAATTACGCCAAGTTTAGCATAAAATGTACATTTTTATTTAAAAATTTAACATCTAATCAATCGATGGCATCAACTCCCTCCCCCCCCCCCCCCATGACTGTCAGGACCTGATAAAAATTTTCTGCTAATACTTCTTGTTAATTATAGAATTTTCGTCGGTGTAAAAATTCCCAATGTATGTAAAGGACTGTGCAGAAATATTCAGTTCAGGACCGAGCCGGTGTAAAAGTTGTAAAAACTGCGCCATCTAACGGCTTGCGCTAAGAGGAGTAGAATTAGTTCGAGCTGAGACGCGACGTGTACTGGTCGAGTGGAGAGACGCGAGCATCGAGAGGAAAATGAATGATAGGAGGAAGGTGATTCGAATATTGTAATGTGAAAGTGAAAGTGAAAGATATGGCGATCTGCCATAAATTTTAAATCTTTTGACTAGTTTCGTTTCGGATCTATTACACCTAATAATACACTGCTGCCTATTAAAATTGCAACACGAGGAAGGAATGCAAATAACAGAATGATATTTATTGGACAAAAACATAATGGGAAGGACAAGTGATTACATTTTCAGAAAATTTGGAGGCATAGATCCTGAGAAAACACTACCCAGAGCAGCCTCCCTTGGCCACAATAACAGCATTTATCTGCCTAGCCAGGGAGTCGAACAGAGATTGGATGTCATGTAACGGGTGCAGCAGTCCATACAGCTTCAACACTATGCCACAGTTTATTAACCGTAATGACGGATGAGTGGTGGCGGGCTAGTCGCTCAGAAGCCATTGACAGGACATTTTCAATTGGCGAGAAATCAGTAGAACATGTCGGCCAGGGCAACAGTTAACATGTTCTGCATCAATGAAGGTCAGGATAGTACGAGCAACATGCGGTCGTGCATTGTACTGTTGAAAAGTAGAGTTCTGGAGGCTTCGAAGATAGGGCAGAACCATAAGAAATTAACCTAAAAAATGTAACGGCCTCTGTTCATATTGCCTGAAATGGGAACAAGAAGTTATCAAGACGTGTATTCAAGGGCAACCCACACCATCACTGCAGGTTATGGGCATGTATGATGATGTCGAATGCAAGCTGGCAATGTGCATTCTCAAGAATGATACCAAACACGGATGCGGGAATCATGATGCTGTATATTGAGTCTGGACTCAGCTGAAAAGACGATGTGAGACGCCATTCCTGCCTCATATACAGCATCATGATGTCCGCATCCGTGCTTGGCAGCATCGTGGAAAACGCACATTGCCAGCTTGCATTGAAATCGTTATACTGACATATCACCTGGAGTGACGGTATAAGGTGCCATTGGATACACGTCGCGGTAACCTCTTGTTCGCAATGCCGGCAATTTCAACAGCAGCCGTTACATTTCTGATGTGTTACGGCCCGTGGTTCTGCCCTATCTTCGATGCCTCCGCAACTCTACTTTTTAGCAGGACAATGCACGACTGCATGTTGGCCGTACTATGCTGACCTTCCTTGATACAGAGCATGTTATACTGTTGCCCTGGCCAGCACGTTCGCCTGATTCCTCACCAATTGAAAATGTCTGGTCAATGGCTGCTGAGCGACTGGCACTCCACCACTCATTACTGTTGATGAACTGTGGCATAGTGTTGAAGGTGTATGGACTGCTGTATCCGTACATGACATCCAATCTCTGTTCGACTCCATGGCTAGGCAGATAAATGTTGTTATTGCGGTCAGGGGTGGCTACTCTGGGTAGTGTTTTCTCAGGATTTATACCTCCAAATTTTCTGAAAATGTAATCACTTGTCCTTCCCATTATAACGTATTTGACCTATATATATCATTCTGTTATTTGTATTCCTTCCTGGTGTTGCAATTTTAATGGCCAACAGCGTACATGTGATTTTTCGTCATGTTTGTTAATGGTGTATGTGATCTATCAATAAATTAATTAAAGGCTTATCGGAGTCTTCAATTTACAACGTAACGAAAATAGTACAAAGATATCAAGCTGTAAATGCGGGTATAATTTTTCACAGTTAGTAGCCATCCCGGTAAAAATCAATGAAATCAGGCATGATCAGAGTTAAAATTTTCTATAAAAAGCTTCTACAAAAAAATGTCGATTTAGCTCAAATCATCCTACAACTAAAATTTTTTTAAAATAATATCGCATAAAAAAAATGCAAAAAATTTACAGAAAAGTACATTTTCAGATTATATAAGTTCAGAAGTTATGGAATGCAGAATTACAAGATTAATGATCTTTTAGACAATTATATTCAAATGAAGGCCATAAAAAATTTGTGTAAGTTTAAAACGAAAAGAATGGTTTGAAAAAATCAATTTTGAAACATTAAAAAAACAAATTTTTAAAAAATGTTCCTCTTTAATTTATTAAACCAAAATACATTTCTAAAGATTCCGTTAATAAATAAACAATATGACTAGTATTTTTACCTAAAATGTTTACTGATACAACATGGCTCGAAAAGAATGAAGCCCAGACCCGTCTCGCCCCGAGTCTGCAGAAAACCGAGTAAGCCCCTGTCCGGGACAGCTCTAGTGTAACGACAGAAAATTAATCCGAACCCGTGATACTCTTAAAATGAATTTGTTCAGATGAAATATCTAAGAAGTCATGCAGCAATATTTCAACAGCGAGAAAAAACGGAGAAAAGAGTTAAAGAAGTCACGCTTTTTATAAAATGAGAGCTCAGTTGTAAAAAAATACTCACGAATAAACATTTCATTTTATATACAATCAAAATAATCAATTATATCACTATAATTACATTTAAGATATTACAAAAACTTTGAGGATAAAAACTATACCATTTTTCATTCAGCCTTCCTAAATAGAGAAGAAGAAGAAAAAATGTTGCGATATCAGTTTCATAAACATTCGTATTAAAAAAAATCATTTTAGTTCTAAAAAAGCTTTACCTGAGCAGCATTCTATGAGCAGAAAAATAAAATGGTTCAATAATTAATTTCCTAACATCAAATCTTTACACAGCTGACTGCACTTCGTTTTTTCTCCCCTTTCAATTTATTCCATTTTCTTTTATTTTGATTTAAAAACCGCAAAGCGTTTATCTGTTGTATATTTAACGAGAAATAAATAATTGTAGGAAGATTGCACTAATAAATGGAAACATCTTAAAAAGATAATGAAAAATAAGACATTACGTCAAAATTTCTAGGAAATATTAATTACATGAATCACTATTTTCGCGTGGTGTTATTACGTTTAGCTTGGCATAAGGAACTGAAATTCAGAATTTTATTTTTATGCATGTAATATAATTTCAATACGTTCTATATATCGTCACCAATTGACATATAGACTTCACAGTGACTTATTTGCTATGTCACAGGATAAATGTGCACAAAAAAGTTGCATTAGATCACGGCGCTTTCACATATTGTTCACATTCGGGGTGCCACGATATTAGCGTATAATCTTTAATTACAAACTATTTACACTATTTATCTGCTCTGTTATGCATTGCAATAAACATCGTATAATGGGGCGTGTTAAACTATTTGGAGACATCTGTAGTTAAAATAAATGAACGGAATGATACCTTATGTTTAAACTTTTGAGAATACACATAAAGAGGAATTCCGCAAAATAAATAAATCCGAGAAAAAAAATCTATATTTTGGACAACAATGCGTATTGTGTTCAAATTGACTGTCATTCAAATGAATTATTCGCCGAAATGTTCCGCTAATTCTCCTTGAAAAGGCGTTGGGATCATCTGGGATATACGCACAAAATAATTTTCATAATCCATTTTGCAAGTAATTAACATTTTTTACTCTTTCAGTGCCAAAATTTTCCCAATCGATATTTTTTTACTAAATGCCATTTTTCCCTTCTTACGGAATTTATCTGTTCATATCTTCAAAAAGCATAAATATAAAATTTGGTTTCATTCTGTTAATTAGTTTTAGCTTCAATAGCCTCCAAAAAGGGAAAATCTGTACTTCGGAAATTCTTTGAAAAGTTCACATAATTTTACCCTAGCTTAGGAGAAATCAAAAGTCTAGCGAGTAAAAAATAACAGTTGTTTGTTTTCTGTGTGACGCTGAAAGTATCTTTAACATTATATATCATTACAGAACTTTAAAAACCGTTTCTTCGCGTCGTTATTTTAGTTGCAGAAAAAACTACTTTTGACGAAATCGCTACTATTGACTGCCAAGATGGATCTCTAGATTGGCAGTAAACTGGAAAATTTTATTAGGCCCCTTAGCGACAAATTTGCGCGAAACTCTGACAATTCCAGATATGAAAGTTGTAGTTCCAAAAGGACATGAAATATCGAGACATTCGAGATAATCTTTGACTGCGTCATAGCAGCGTAGAAATTGGGCTGTTCTAAGTTCAGTTAGTTAATAAAGTTGTGAGATTTGTTTGCGAGCTTAGAGGGTGCATTTCGAATAACAGTGGGATTTTGCAATCTACTAAATGTATTACGAAAGTCATCAACAGTTAGTTTTCTGAAATTTTTTTACAAACTTGTTTGTTTGAATTTTATTTCTGACCAATGCATCAGCGTTCTGGTATGTTTCGAATTTCATTTGCTGTGTGGGAAATTGCAAGTTATTATAAAAGTTGGTATGTTAAAAGAACTAGCGATAAATGTCGTACCATACTTCAATAAAATGATTACAGAAAAAGACCATCAGTATTTCAATTTTCAATTAGAATTATTACATCTGAAAGGTTGCCCATTTTTATGAGGTTTGAATTTCTTCATCTCCGAGAACATCAGAAAATGAATTAAATGATAAAAACAGAAAATTACAGTTATATGCATTAAAAAATATGCAGCTATCTAGATAGAAATCTACAATTTAAAATATAACCCTCCAAGCCATTATGATGTCAAAGAAATGAAGACGATAGAATATTAGAGAAGAGCAGACCGAACCATCCTATATATATATTCTCGCCGTAATTTAAATTAAGAAATACGAAACATGCGATTTAATTTCTTTCAACATATCACATGAAAAATTCAAACATGTAATATCACAAAGAGAAAGAAAGAAAAAAAAACATTTTCAATATTTAAATGTAACTTTTTAAGAATACTGAAATGCATTATGTGATTCGTTCTATAATGATAACAATAATTGAGTTGGAATGGGATTTCAAAAAAATTAATTAGATTTCGCGTGGAACGCTTTGCGGTAATGGAATATTAAAAATAATGCAAAAATCGATCGCGCTGCAAAACTCTACTCTACTGCCGAAAAAAAAAAAAAGAAATGTTAAGAGGTAGAAATGAAAATGTTAATGTATTCATGAGTAGGATTTGTGAAGGGAACATAGAATATCGAAATGCAATTTGCAATTAATTTGATACAGAAATGAATAAAGTATTTTATTAGTTATTTGGAAGCCATGGTTTCGCCTGACAGTCCCTTAACCATTGTTGGAGAGACCCTCTTTTTTTCCGTCCAGACTTTGGTTTCTACGTTCATTAAAATATAGGAATCGTAATTTGGAATGAGATAAGGGGAGAGCAATTGGAGAAAAGGGGTGGGGGGTTAGAGAGAAAATCGTTCGAAAAATCATTTCATTCGATAGGCCTCCGGGACAATTTAACTTTTCCTAAAAGTAAATGACGTCCCATTATTTTTTGAAATTTTAGTTTTAATAATGTAACGATTTCGAAATTCCAGCATAATTAGTGCGGCATTAGTGTAGCTATAGGTCGACTGGAAATCACGTGATCAAAGAAAATACCTGTCCACTTGGACAAAGGGGAAGGAAGCAGATTTGTTTCTGTCATAATTAGTTTGGCGCAGTGGTTCTCAAACTTACCACTCACCAACCTCCTCCTCATCACATAGACGTCTTAAAATTTCTTTGTAAAATTTATTCCTATTTAATTCTGGTAATTATTATTTTGTACCAATATGTAGAATATTGTCGACTCATTTATGCACGCATTCTTTGATATTATCGATAGAAATAATTTCCCAAGCATTAAATCCGAAACCTTTCATATAGAAGACGTTTCTACTTTCTTTTCAAAACTGTTGCAATTTAAAATATGATTATATTTTCTAGATGTTGTAAATAACAGCAACACTACAGTAGATATGCGAATGGCCCTTTCTCATGTTTACTTCAAATAAATATTTCGCTCAAAAAATAAATTCTCCTTAAACTACGTACGACAAATTCCAAATTAACCCACCCCCTTCTCAATCTTTTCCTTTTCAGATTATCTTAAATTACGAGAATTAAATTTGTAATTGGCTTTATTGGACAGGGGTCTTATGATACTTGGTAAATTATAGTTTCATATACAATATATAAATTGTTAAAATAATAATCTCCTATAATATAACTGAATTTCAGATCTCCTTTAGAAACTATTTTTGGCCAAACGATCGTTTTATAAAAAATACAAAACACTGTATTCTACTTCAACAACATATTCAATTTTTTTTTTTTTTTTTTTTTGTACACTCAGAAAAAGGAATTTATTAAAACTACAAAACATGTTTTGTTGAGTACATTTTGGTTGTTTTAGCAAAATTCAAGTAAAATTGAACCATTTTACTTCAATTAACAAAATATTTTTCGCTGACGATATATATATATATATATATATATATATATATTTTTTTTTTTTTTTTTTTTTTTTTGGAATTGCAAAAGAAAATTTTTTTTTTGTTGATTCAAACAAAATTTCCATTGACCTATATTTAAACAAAATTTTTGTTTAAATATAGGTCAATGAAATTTTGTATGGTTAAAATGGTTCAATTTTACTTGAATTTTGCTAAAACAACCAAAATGTACTCAACAAAACATGTTTTGTAGTTTTAATCAATTCCTTTTTCTGGGTGTAAAAACGTTGCAAATTCAGTTAAGGTCAATTTATTGGAGAGGATAACATTTTTCGAGATGTTTATTCGAGCAAAAATACAATAAACACACAATACATTTTGCTTAAAAGAAAGTAAAGAAAAACGGTACTTTCTTTTCGCGATTGCAAAATTTGTTCCACGCGTTTTTTGTTCATTGCTACAATCGGCAGTTAAATGCGAATTTTTTTTACAGTCAAATGCGACATAAAATCTACCATCCCACCCCCTAAATTTGTTCGTTAAAACCAGATTCTCATTATTTGCGGGGAAATTTGTGATATTTGAAAATTTCCATTCGTTAAAACAGAATTTTTATTCATATGATCGAGTGTTACTGCAACACATTTTAATATAAAATCATACAACGGCCTTTATCTCTCTTTATTTCTTTGTTAAAATCGGATTCTCGTTACATCCAATGAAATTTTAGATTTCAAAATTTTTACTCATAATATAACTTCGGAAAATTTCTTTGTAAGATTACAAAATTAATTTATATAGACTACTGCATTTATTATTTTGTACGTAAACAACGGGAATTTTCTCGTTAGATCCGAGGAAATCTGTTAGATTAATTTTTTAAAAATTTTTATAACATGGTTTCCATCGTTATAATCGAATCTTTTACTATACATTTTTATATTAAACCAACCATTGTCTTTATTTTTCTCTTTAAAATCAAGCTTTTATTATATCCGTGTTTGGTATATACAATCTTGACTGTATTTTACATCAAATGTAATGTGTGCAGATCCGTGATGGGTTAAATCTTACGGAAAAACTGCAGCCAAAAAAAGACAAGGTTACTACAAGGCCGGGATTAGACTGAGGGGGAAAAACAGGGAATAGGGGGAGATTTTTCTGTGCTTTGACAATTCTGGTTTTCTGAGAATAATCCTTTTTGAAATAAAATAAAAATGTAATCAATAAATAAAAATAAGTTCTGTATGATGATTTTGCGATATTATTTCAATTAATGTTGTACTATTTTTTATTAACAGAAGTTTCGTTTAAAATAAAATTTTCATTCAATTACATTTGTGATTTAAAATGATAGTCTGATAAATTAATAAATTTAATTATTCATTCAATTACATTTGTGATTTAAAATGATAGTCTGATAAATTAATAAATTTAATTATTCATTCAATTACATTTGTGATTTAAAATGATAGTCTGATAAATTAATAAATTTAATTATTCATTCAATTACATTTGTGATTTAAAATGATAGTCTGATAAATTAATAAATTTAATTATTCATTCAATTACATTTGTGATTTAAAATGATAGTCTGATAAATTAATAAATTTAATTATTCATTCAATTACATTTGTGATTTAAAATGATAGTCTGATAAATTAATAAATTTAATTATTCATTCAATTACATTTGTGATTTAAAATGATAGTCTGATAAATTAATAAATTTAATTATTCATTAAAATATATTTATTTTCCTTTTATAAAAGTTTCGCTTTAAAGAAATGACATAGTTTTAATAACTCATACTTGAGTACTAAGGAGTATATAGTTAAAAGTTTGTTTTTAAATTAGATAAATATTTAAATAATAATAATACTATATCATATTCTTTTTTAAGCTGAAAAAAGAAGAAATTTTTCTCGTAACTCAAAATTTAGTATAATGAACATCAATTAATCTCTCTGTCTGTCTGTCTGCCTCACACACCCACCCACACACACACACATATATATATAAATAACACATGCGATTTCATTTTAATTATATATAGCGTTTAGGAACTTATAATTTAAAGTTTTTTAAATGCATGAAAACGTAACCTTATATTTTTACAAGAAAATTTTCTAAAAATTAAAAACACTTTTTTTATTACTTGGTTAAAATTAATTAAATGCTTTGAAATATATTTTCCTGTACGAATAAATACAATGTATTTTCTGTTTAATAAATATTTATTATCGCTTTAATTCTATCATATTCTCTTCTTTAAAATAAAAATTGCAAGTTTTATTTTTGCCTCGTTTCAATATCTTTATAATGCAGAATATAATTTGATGAATTTTGTTTTTTCGATATCTTATTGAAGAAAAGAATGCACCTGTTTTATTATTATTATTGTTTGAATCAAAATACAACTTTGTATTTGTTACTTTTATTTTTTATCGAAATACAATTTTGTATTTATTTTATCATTTGCAAGACCAAAATACATTTTTTTTTTTTTTTTTTTTTTTATCATCTTTTTCTAAGACCGAAATACAATTCGGTAATATTTTACATTTGTTAAAATATAATTTTGTAATCATTTGTTAAAATCAAAACATATATTTTAATCATTTGTTTAAATTAACACATAATTTTGTAATTTTTTTTATCGTTTGTTAAAATCCAAATAGGATTATATATGTTATCATTCGTTAAAGTCCATATACGATTTTGTATTTTCTTTAAATCATTCGTTAAAATCCAACTACAATTTCGTATTTTTTTCCTAACTTTGATTGAAATCAAATTACATTTTTTAAAATTTTTATTTTGGTTAAAATACAATTTTGTATTTTGTATTTTTTTTTTTTTTTGGGGGGGGGGGGGGGGGAGAGGACATTTTAAAAATTACAATTGTTAAAATACGTTATTAAATTTATTAAAATCAAATTATAAAAAAATTATTATTTTTATTTTCACATTTGTTAAAAAAATACAAAATAATATTTTATTTATTATATTAAATTTTTTATTTTTACATTTGTTAAAATAAAAATATAATTTTGTACTTTTTTCACCATTTGTTTAAAAATATATATACAATTTTGTATTTTTTTTGTATATATATATATATATATATATATATATATATATATATAGGTCAGTTTCTTATGTTTCAATGGTTAAATTTTACATTAAGTTTATATATATATATCTGTACTTACATTTGCTAAAATCAAAATACAATTGTTATTTTACTTTTTTTTTTATCATTTGCTAAAATCAAACTTAAATCTTGTAATTTTCTTACATTTGTTAAAATACCAATTTGTGTATTTTAAACCTTTGTTAAAAATAAAATATAATATTGTAGTTTTTTTTTCTTTATTTTTTTTATATCATATCTTAAAATTAAAATAGAATTTTGTAATTTTTATTATTTTTTAAAATCAAATTATAAATTTTGTAATTTTTTTTATTATATTATAAAATTAAATTATAACTTTGTAGTTTTTTTTTTATTATATTTTAAAATCAAATTATAACTTTGTAGTTTTTTTTTATTATATTTTAAAATCAAATTATAACTTTGTAGTTTTTTTTTTATTATATTTTAAAATCAAATTATAATTTTGTAATTTTTTGCAATATTTTATATTTATTCAAATACAATTTTGTATTTTTTAATTATTTGTTAAAAATTCAAATATAATTTTGTAATTTTTTCATCATTTGTTAAAATAAAAACATGATTTTAAAACACTTTTTTCATCATTTGTTAAAATCGAAGTAGAATTTTGGGATAAAATTAAAAAAAATGGTAAATACAATTTCAGATTTTTTTTTTTTTTACATTTCTCAAAACACAATTTTGGCTTTTTTAATATATTTGTTAAAATATAACTTTTTATTTTCTTCCTTTTTACATTTGTAAAAAAAAAAAAAAAAAAAAATACAAATATTGTATATATATATATATATGTGTGTGTGTGTTAAAAAAATATATTTTTATGCATTTTTTTTCATCATTTGTTAAAAATATATATTTTTATGCATTTTTTTTCATCATTTGTTAAAAATATATATTTTTATGCATTTTTTTTCATCATTTGTTAAAAAAGTAATTGTGTAATTTTTTTTCATTTGTTATAATTAAAAAATATTTTTTTCATTATTTAATAAATTATTTATTATAAAATAAACATTATTTATTAATTAAGTTTGAAAGTTTATAGTACAATTTATTAAAATCAAAATGTAATTTTGTAATTTTTTTGGTATCACTTATTAAAATTAAAGTGTAATCTTATAAATTTTTTTTGTATCATTTATTAAAATCAAATGCACTTTTGTAATTTTTTTCCCATCATTTGTTAAAATAAAAATATGATTTTATATAGATATTTTTTCATTTCTTAATATTAAAATACAGTTTTGGAATTTCTTTTACAATCTTATTTTTTTTTATTTACATTTGTTAATTCTTTTTTCTTTCTACAGTTTGTAAAATCGTAATACAATTTTTCATTTTTTTCTCCTGTCATTTATTAAATTCAATATGCAATTTTAATTCCTTTTTATCATTTGTTTAAAACGAAATATAATTTTGTAATATTTTAACATTTGTTAAAATCAAAATATTCTTTTATAATTTTTGTCATTTGAGAAAATAATTTTATACATTTTTAACATTTGTTAAAATCAAAATATTCTTTTACTTTTTTTTTAACGTTTGTCAAAATTAAAATATGAATTTGTTATTTTATTTAACATTTGTTAGATTTTCTTTTATTTTTCTTAAAATAAAATTTTGTCTTTTATTTAATTTTTTTAAATATAATTTTATATTTTCTTTCTAATTTTATATTTGCTAAAATAGAAATACAATTTTCCCTTTTTATTTCTTTTTACATTTATTAAATTCGATATACAATTTTCCATCCTTTTTATCATTTTTTAAAAACAAAATATAATTTGGTACTTTTTTATCATTTGTCAAAATCGAAATATAGTTTTGTATAATATATATATAAACTTATTGCAAAATTAACCATTGAATATATATATTTGTTAAAATTAGAATAATTTTGCAATTTTTGAACATTAGTTAAAATTTAAACATATTTAATTATTTGCTTAAAATCAAAATGCAAACACTTTTTTTTTTTTTTTTTATCATTCATTAAACCAAAGTATAAGCTGTGTCGTATACTATATATTAAATATAAGCATAGTCCTTTAGCCTTATAAGCATAGTCTTGTTTATCATTTATTCAACCAAATTATAGTATAACACTTTAAAACGATCATCTAAAAAAACCAAAAAATATTGAGATCTGTTTAAAAAATATAAAACATTTAGGGCAATATATCCTTTGAAACGGAGGTAATAGATAGCATTAAAATCTTTGAAGTGTTGGCATGAAAATAGGAAAAATACCATACATGACACATCATTGCTTTTTAAAAGGAAGCATTCTGCGGCACCTAAATAACCTATCCAAAATTTATGTTCACCAAAAATTTGTACGAAAGTTGGAACACAAATAGGTCTAGAAAAATGACTAACCTCACAATGTTGGGTTCTAAAGAAAAATATATGGTGTCACAAAAAGAGCCCTTTTCAATTAAAAAAAAGTGAAATTTGAAGAAATTCATGCGTGAACATACATATTAAATTATAGCCGAACTAACTAATTTTTTTGTAAAAATGAAAGAAACGACTACATTCAGGACTAATCAGTGGTTCTTTACTTCGGGTTTGTTTCTCTTATGAAAGAAGCCTCAATTTTAATAAACCGAAATCTCGGGAACCGAAAATTCTCCCGAAATCATATACTAATTCCAATTTTATAAAGTGAAATAATGATTGTTTTTTAGTTATTGTAAAATTTGCCAAGTGCTTTGTGTTAGTAAAAACGTCATTTAAAATTAAAATTCACAGAAACTCATTTCAGAAACCTTTTTCCAATTTTTCTCATAAATAGGACACACTGGTTCTTGACTCTGAGCTGGTTTGGGACAACGATCAATTCGGTCCATGCATAGCCTATCAACAAGCAAGGGGTTAGCGAACCCATAAATATGTCACTCAACCTTCTTAGAGGAAATATACCAGAAAAAAAAGGAAACCCCTCTTCATCTCTGCACCCCAGTACTAAAGATGGAAAAGAGAAAGAATCACTTTTCTGGAGGATGGGTGGTCCTCCAAGTGATGTAGTACAGATTTCAAAAGATCACAGATAAGGAGGAAGGAGCCCTATTGTAGGTGCCAGTCCGGTTAAAGACTGTTCTTGTAAGTAGATTTTTGAGTGCTTGGGAGAAACTCTTGCATTTCACGAAGTGCTGAGAAATTGAACTCCCAAAGAGAGACAGATAAAGAGAGAAATGATGGAAATAACAGATGTTAATTAAAACCTAGAGGTTGTTCTCAAATCAAAGCACCCTGGGCTGCCAGGGAGTTATTTGGCTCCCTCTGCTATTTAATATTTTAAGAATTTCAGATATAACTAGGGATGTAACGAATATTCGGCCACTATTCGGTATTCGGCCTATTCGGCCCTTTTGCTGAATATTCGGCATGGCCGAATATTGAACCGAATATTCGGCCGAATACCTGTAGCCGAATATAATCTGATATTTTGCCGAATAGTTGCATATTTGGCCGAATATTCTAAGATATTTGGTTAAGTAAGTTCCAGAAAATCAAAACAAAATGTGATTTTAAATATTTTCAACAAACAATTTAAAAAAATTATATCTAAATACATTAATTATTATAAGAAAACGAAATCCTAATACTTATGCAATTTTAAAGCTTCATGACTGCATATGTAGGCATCATGTGAATTTAAGTAAGTATTGCAACATTAATTTCTTTTACATTAAAATGCAAAATATATACTGCATTTAAAGTTTAAATCTCTTCAGTGAATTTAAAAATATTAACTTTATATCTATTTTTTTAATCTGATTTATAATGATGATAACAGTTTCTTAAACAATAAAATTCACAAATATTAAAAATAAATATTTTACTGTCTTGTAAAAATGTTTAATCTTTCACAAATTAAATCATTTTTCTGGTTTTTAGTTTTACTTTTAAATAAAAAAAAATTTGAATAAATATAGGACTATATAATTACTTTACTAATTAAATATTAGATGTTGATTAAACGAACTAATGAGTTTGATACATTGCAAAGAAAAAAACTATTACCTATACTGAAAAAGCATTTAATGAGTTGCTTCAAAATAACATACAGGGATAACAAAATAATTTATCACTGTAAAGCCTGAAATTGTGATGCAAAAATAATAACTTTTCAGCCTTTTCAAGAAGTCTGTTTTGTTTAGTTTCATATACGTATATTACCAGCTTCAAAAAACAAACGTTTACTATATACTGTGATTGCAGGAGCTGAAAGATGATTTCTTGCTAAATTTGCAAGCCTTGGAAAGTTTTCTGCATTTGTTTTCCACCAGTTAAATGGACACTCTGTCCTAGCTATTAAATGTTTATCAAAATAGCAATCTACCTTTCTTAATTTATCTGTTGTATTATTATTAACTTCATTTGACAAATTTGGCAGTGATGACTTCTTATTTTTTATTTCTGAAAAGCAATCCCAAAATGAAAATGAAATTATATTTTAAGAAAATAACACTTTTCTTGACACACAGAATGTAAATTTACTAAGTTTGAGTTTATGAGAAAGGATATAAAAAGACAGAGGACACATGCAAGTTCTTATTTTTGAGGTTAAATGATTTTACTAAAATAAAAAAAGTTTCATTTTTACAGAGGTAATGAGTTTCTATTTTAAGTAAAAAATATATAAATTACTAGAACTATCTATGGATTAAAAAGAAATATGAATTAAATTATTATTTACATTTTTGAAAGTCAAATGTTATCTTATTGGCATCAAAGTATTTCAAATATTACAAAAAATACATTCAGCTGTTATGATTTTTGAACACTCAAACAAAAGAATTATTTCAATTAGTCCTTAATTTAATTTTTGATTTTAAAATTGAAAAAATAAATAAACAATTAAAATAATTTTATTTTTTAAAGTCAGTATTCGGCCTAAAATTTGGCCGAATATTCTGTATTCGGCCAAATCACTATTCGTTACATCCCTAGATATAACTGGCTATTCTTATATTTACTCTGTATCTGTATGTATGCAAGAATGAGTATAACTCATTTTCGTAATTTTTTCCACATACACATACATGTGTGGGAGTTTAGATTTAGGCGATTAACAGTACAAATGCAAAACAACCTGCAAATAATATTTGATTTGTTATGTGTGCTACTAACTAATGAAATTACTTATTTGCAGTTTTTATTAATTTTGTAATTACTTATTGTTTCCTCTAAGCCATTTTTTAGAGCACAGCAGGCAGCACCATACACTTTACTAAATAAGCAAAATGCATTCTGCTACTTGAAAAAAAAATAGTGAAATTCATATTTAGCTGTACCCAGAGATTTCTTGTAAAAAACTTCTCCATACCACAGTTTTTCTAAATCAGTGTGTCCAAGACCTTGTCAAAATATTTAACTTTATTAATTTACAAAAAAGAGGAAGTTATTAAATCATTGTAAGTTAATTATATTTTTCAATTTGTAATTCATAAAAATCATTAAAATTATCACTTTATTTATTATATTAAAAAATTATATACTTGTTTTCCTTATCTCGTCTAACACATTACTAAACACATTACTAATATATTTACTCATGAACTAGTGCCCTATTTCGGAACTAGCACCGTGCTCCTTTTCCTTTGTAGACTGAATACTAAATGATTAATTATTTTAATAATTAAAGCATAAAAATGTGTTTTATTTTCCTAATAAGAGAGTTAATTAGCTAATAATTATTAATTTAAAACAGTGTTAACAATTTAATATTGAAGCAGTTACTAATATATTTTAATAAATTTCAATAGTATATATTCTAATACGAGAAAATCGTGTGTGTGTGTGTGGTTATGCAAATTTTATCTTAAAAACGGCTCTAACGATTTTGACGAAATTTTGCATCCTACCGTTTTGGGGCACCAGAAAACGATTGGGATAGGTCACATGTTCGAGAAAATTCGATTAGTGGGTCATTTTGGGTCATGGTCAAGCTAATTGTATCTAAAAAACGGTTCAAACGATTTTGATGAAATTTTGTATCCGACCCTTTTCGGACACGGGAAGACTATTGGGCTGGGTCACATGTTCGAGAACTTTCGATTAGTGGGTCATTTTTGGGTCAACGCGGGTCAAATTAATTTTATCTTAAAAACGGCTCTAACGATTTTGATTAAATTTTGTGTCCTACGAGTTTCGAGCACGATAAAATCATTGGGCTAAGTCACATGTCCGAAAAAATTCGATTAGTGGGTCATTTCTGGGTCATTGTGGGTCAAGATCTAAAAAGCGGCTCAATTAACACTAAATTTTACATACAATGGTTTTCGGACACGAGAAGACTGTTGGGCTAGGTCACATGTTCGAGAAAATTCAATTAGTGGGTCATTTTGCGTCATGGTCAAGCTAATTGTATCTAAAAAACGGTTCAGACTATTTACACTAAATTTTGCATCCTATGGTTTTCGGGCACGAGAAGACTGTTGGGCTAGGTCACATGTTCGAGAAAATTCAATTAGTGGGTCATTTTGGTCATGGGTCATTAGGGGTCAAGCTATTTTATCTTAAAAACTGCTCAGACTATTTACACTAAATTTTGCATCCTATGGTTTTTGGACACGAGAAGACTGTTGAGCTAGGTCACATGTTCGAGAAAATTCAATTAGTGGGTCATTTTGGTAATGGGTTGAACTCAAATTTGAACTCTAATTTAATTTTGACCGAGCATGGCTCGGTCTTTCCTGCTCGTTTTATATAGTTTTACATAGTTATTACAAAGTATTAATGTACATAAATTTATTGTATGTTCCTAATATTGGAAATATTAATTTGCAGTTTTTATAATTTCCGCAATTACTAGCTAATAATTATAATTTTATTAATTAAATCTTAAAAATCATTAGATAATGTTACTAATTAAATGGTTAATTGTTTCGAAAAGATGAATTTCTTGGTAGCTATTCTGTATTTTAACGTACGGAAATAAAAATCCGATTTAAATTTTAAAAAAATTCCGATTTATTTATTATTACTTTTTTTTTAATCGTGATTTTTTTTACACCCTAGTTACATTTAGTATTAAACTTACACTTTTTCGAACTTACAAGAAGCGCCTTATAATTATGACCATTAAAAAAGTTTTTCTATATATATATATATATATATATATATATATTTAAAAATATGCCAGTTTTCTTTGGATTATAAATACATATTATACAATAATTTATTAATACTTAGAATTGCATAAAATTTATGATTCTTTGCATTTTTTAGAATCTTTATAATTTTGGCCAGGGGTCTGTGTACTTTTCCCAAAACAACTTTATGTATGTAAAAAAAACTGCAGAAAGTTTTATACAGTTGATACAGAAGAAAGTTGATACAGAAAGTTTTTCAGACGAAAAAACAATTCAGTATTCTCGTTAAAAGTCGAGATCAGACCAACAAATGAACTCGAGACATTTGGGGAGGTTCCGAAAAGGAATTCTCGCCAGATGCCGAAGAAATGTTTAGATAACAGACTCCCAAAAGTTTACGTTTCCAGACTGAACTCTAACACCTAACCTAAGACAATAAATAACAGAAATTCTGAAATAAGAAACTTTTTTCTTTTGGGGGCGAGAACGTAAATTAGTTCCACAAGGCGAAAATTTTCTACATATAAATCAGATAAAATGTGGAAAATGACTCAAAGAAAGTTATACATACTACCCTATGAGATTTTTTAATTTAGCTGCAAAAATGTACAGTAGCATTTTGTTATATTGCGTGTTTCAAGTGACAACAAGAGAGCACGACATCCGAAAGTGCAATATAACAGATTTATTTTTCTTTTTGTTTTTTTGTTTTTTTTTTTAAAAAGAAGAAAAATTATAATCAATAAGGAAATGTTTTTTATATTTGTCAAAAGAAAGTTTGATTTATGCACATGTTTAATTTTTTCTTTTTCTAATTAAAAATAGAGGATTGGATTTAATTATCGGTATCTTCAGTAGACGCGTGCAGGAATTTTACAGGCCCGGTCCGAATAAAATCTTTATTGGCCCTCCCTGTTATGTAATCTAAAAATTCGACTGGAGACCGGCCCGTCCCAACTCGATTTCTACAAAACATGCCGTTATTTCTGAAGAAACATTATACTACAATTAAAATTATTTAAAAAGCACACTTAATTATGGGTAGATTTTATTTTTAAATTATATATCTGCAATTCGTGGAAAGCAGAATAACAATGATATTAATGACCATTTAGACAATTACGTACATAAACACTCATTAAAAAAATTGACTTAGACAATCATATTTAAATGATTCAGTAAAAAAATCAACTTAGTTTAAAATGGACAAAATATATGGTAAAGGGAAATCACAATTCAAAAGCTCTACAATTAAAAACGCAGATTTGTAAAAATATTTCTTCGTAAATTATTAAACCAAATTAATTTTTAAAGATTTCGTTTAACAAGTGTAAGAACATCACTTTATTTTAAAGAATCTCATGTAAGAAAATTGGCCCGAGCAAGGGCGGTGGGCTGGGACAGACTCCGGTTTTGAGGTCTGATCCCGTGCAGACCTTTAATTTACACATATGAAAGTAACATGAAAAGTGCAAAAAAATTTAATTTTGTTAGGTTTTTAGGAAAAGAGGCAAAAAAGAGCGATATATCCGAATTCCAAATTCCGTTATGCAACGAGGCGTGATATAACGGTAGGCTATTACTTAAAATGAACCAATAGTCTCATCATTCAAGAAGTGTTTGAAATAAGATATTAAGTTTTGAGAGCAATAATTTTATGTCTTCTCTTCAGACAAAGAATAAGCACAGTTATCTTATCACAAAGATATATCAGATCTGGCGTGTTACTTATACATATGCTCGAATTGATGAAGAAAGGTATAAAATTGTTGCCTTCAAAATGTGTAACTAATTTTAACAATTTTGAAATATTAAGAAATTACTAGTCCTTTTTCTACCTTCGCACAATTTCACGTCTCGTTGTGTAGTTCCGATTTTCATACATAACATGCATTATTTTTCATATCTTTTCGATTCTACAATGGGGTCATATGCAAGTATAAAATGACACATACTCTCACAAAACGTCTCACGATGGGCTGAAAGAGTACCTCTATTATAATTCGCAGCTTATTCACACAATATGATGACATACAGGTTGTTCCAGAAAGAATAAGATTCGATTTAATTTTTTACCTGTTAGGGATACGCAGGCAATGTAAATTTTAAGAGAGTTCAAAATAAAGTAGAAATTAAAATTATGTTAATGAAATAATTCGACATAAATTTTCAAAAAATTATACTTTTTAAATTTTTATACAGTCTCTGTATCCGATAAATTATATTTAGAAAAATTCCCTATGCTCTGACAAGTAAAAAAGTAAAAATTCCATTCTTCTACGATCAAAACTCACCGAGCTATGATAATTTGAATTGTACGAAATTTCAGAGTTTTCCGGCACTAAAAATATGTTCTTTATTTTTTAGCGCCGCAAAGCTTCAAAATTTTCACAAAATTCAAGGTATCATAACTTGGTGGATTTTGGTCGTAGAAGAATGGAATTTTTACTTTTTTACTTGTCAGAGAATAGAGAAAATGTTTCTGTACATCACTTATAAGACTCAGGGACCATATAAATTTTTAAAAAGTTACTTTTTGAAAATTAATGGCAGGACTGTTTCATCAACATTATCTTAATTCCTACCTTATTTTGAACACTTTTGCAAGTTACATTGTTTAGATATTTCTAACAAATAAAAATATTTCACAATGGACCACTAAAATATTTTTGGCATACCTCCTGTGGCCCGCGGGACACACAGGTTGAAGACGCTTATTGTAAATGTACTCTAAGAACTACATAGCTGCTTAAAGAAATCATCCAAGATAGTGGTAAGATCATTTGCAGCATAAGTTTCGAATTGGTTCAGTATTTTGCACGTTATATCGCGATAAAAAAAATGTGCATTGTACAGACAGATAGATAAATAAAGGTATTGCAATAGGTCGATTTCTAAAAATCAATTTAAAAAAATGACTGTAAATTTTATAAAAATTCAACATTTCTTACCATGAGAATTCAAGGAGTTTTTCTTTTTAATGAATTGATTAAAAGTCCAAAGTTTATCTAAAAAATATATAAATATATTAATTATGAAAAATATTTATAATGAAATAAACAAACAACAATAACACTAAGTAAATGGCATAAAAGGTTTTTAAAGTAATGAGTTGAATTAGACGCCAATTTTCTTTTAAGAAAATTCAGAACAAACTGAGCATTGCCATTTCAAGATGCGCATGCACGGCAGCGTATTACTGCTTATTTTACTTGCGCGGCAGCGTATTACAGCTTATTTTACTGTTTATTACTGTTAATTTTACGGTATAATATTGGCAGCTGGGGTATCAGTATTAAACTGTAAAATCAACACTTCTGTTTTTCAGTGTAGAATTTCTATTAATAATTGTAGCTTCTTGTGTATTATCGTACATGCCACGAGGCCAAAAAAAAAAAAAGCGCGATATATCCGAAAACCAATATAACCCAGAGCAACAAAAATTTAATAATAAAATGCAACAAACAAATAAACCTTTTGTATTTTTTTTTTCAAGGAAGTTTTTTGTATGCATATTTGATTTTATTTTAAAAAAAAAAAAAAATTACACTTATTGTAAGTCCCAATATAAATTAAGCCGCCTAAAAAGGATGGCCTGTGGCTAAGGCAGTTATTATATTCGTGATATAGGGGATAATTTGAATCCGAATGAGTAATAATGAAGTCTTTTAGACTATATTTCTTCACAGTTTACATAACATGTACTGAAATATTACCGAATCCTTTATATTGATTGCTGAGATTAGTTCTCTAAATTCGTATTGTTATAAAATGTTCTATAAATACAATGCAAGATTTTTTTTAAAAATTTTACATTTAACTTTTACACTCCAAAATAAAGGGTACAGAAGGATCTTTGTTAACAGACACTGAAGCTAAAAATAAAACAATATTTTTCGTCTCCTTGCAAAGCTGATGATTATTTAAATGATATAATGGTTTTGAACACTGGCATAGAAAAATGATCCAGCATTCAACGCATAAATAAATAAATGCATATAGAAATCAGATCAGTAATTCATTATTACACATCTGTTAACCCCCCCAAAAAAAAAAAAATGTAAGAATTTGCTTATAAATCCGTTGACGGTAAAAAAAAGACTGAAAATGTAACAGCGCGCCGATAAAATTTCTCCACAAGACTAAGTAAAAGAGAAATCTTAAAGTAAAATAGGGATTTTTTCCCCCTTCCTTCATTACAAGAAAATGCCACAGGAATTGTGTGCTAAGATTAATTATAACGCTGTATGTGGCATATTAATACGATACAAAAAAAATTACAATATTAAAATAACTATTTATTTATGCTTACACCTTACACATACATAAGAAAAGCCTGCGCACGCAAAGATTATTAAATACTTTCCAACATTACGGGCGTTGGTCAGAGAGATCTCAAATTCCTCTCACTAATGTTAAACCATACACAGGAAGAAAAAAAACAAAAACAATTTGGGTTGAAAGATTCTTAGGTATGTGCCCAAATTGGGCCATGCCTGTTTTGGTTGCCACTGTGTATCCATTTTGGGCACTGTTAAATACCCATTTTCAAAAAACAAAAAAAAAAAAACTGGCATATTGACATGGTCTAAACATTTACTTTAACCTTTTTAAATCTTGGCACTGATGATGGAGCTTTAGAGGCTCCGAAACAACTGTATGCTATTCTCATATGTATTTTATTTGTGCTATTTTTTATGTCCATTTAGTTTCAATATAACAGCACAAAGTTCAATCCTCACATTTTAAATGCCTATATTAGCTTTACAGTTTTATATCATTTTACATACACAACATTTACAGAAATGAAATTTTAATTTCCTATAATATTACATTCACATCGATATTTTATTCTTTTACATTAATCTTTTATACATAATAGCTTTGAATTAGTTTTCAAAATGTGCTTTGATACACAAAATACCGGAAGTGCTGCAAAATTTTTGAATTAACAAGTTTGTCATGTTTCCTCTATTTCTATAATCTTACTTCTTTCTTTCTTTAAATAGCATAATTTCCTGTGTGTGCATGCGTTTTTCATTTTATACAGGGTGTCGCTACCTATCGATGACTAATTGCTAATTCCTAAACCATAAGTTTTGGAGATATAAATATAATTAGGAAAATGTTTCAAAACCCCCTAAAAACGTTTTTTTTTTTTTTTTTGGGGGGGGGTAAATGCCATAAATTGATAAAATTCAAAGTATCAAAACTCGGTAAGTTTTGGTCGCATATAAATGGGATTTTAACAGTTTTAGTTGTTAGAGGATAGAGAAAAAATTTCTAAATATAATTTACTACAGGATACACTGCAAAAAATAATTGTTGATTTTACAGTATAAAACTGGCACCCCAACTGCCAGATACTGGCAGTTGGGGTGCCAGTTTTATACTGTAAAATCAACAATTATTTTTTGCAGTGTACAACTGCCACATAAAAAGAAAATTTTCGCAACTTAAAAAAAAAATTACATTTTTAATTATATATTAAAAAATACATTTTCATATAATGAACAGCATTTGAAATATTTTTACAATTGGAACTATACTTCTTAATATTCTTAAATAAGCAATCAATTGTAAGAAATACAAAATTCTATTCATAATGATATTGCCATAGATTTTATGACATTAAGGTTATTAAATATTTTAGCATTAAGCCGTAAGCAATTATGTCGCTTAAAAAGTAAAATAAATTGCCAGCAGAAAAAAACTAATTTAAAGCAAGAAAGTTTAATAAATTAATAAAACGTAATAAAATTATAGGAACTGCTCCATACTTTTTAAATTATGCATTTGTGTTTATGAATTTTAGTTTTTCATTTCGTTTTTTAATAATAAATGCAATATTTCATTAGCAAAGGATTTACATTTTTAATTCCATTGTATTGCTAATAATAGAGCAAAAATATGCTAAACGAGCACAATATATGCAAAATTTCAAATCTTATCAAAATTATTTCTGAAAGATATACTATAGATAAATCCACAATTTTAAAGCCTGGAGGGAAAATATTCTCCCAGAATTTTTTTATTTTGAAATAAATTAACATACGCAAAAGTTCCTGCAGAATTGTCCAAAATTATCGTCTGAAAAGAACTGAAATGAAAAGAGGTGCTGTTTTTGAGTGATCCTTGGCGAACTACTTCAGACGTTGTCTGAACGTGATAAATCCGGTGCTGGAAGTAAGGATTATTATTGCGTTTTATTATTCCGTATTTAAAAAGTTTGATAAAAGACTGCGATAAGCCAGTTTTATTCGTTTTTTTTTTTTTTTTTTTTTTTTTTTTTTTTTTTCATTATAATTTTTTCTACGGACTCTCTTTTTTAAAAAAAATGCATGGATTACGAAAGAACACGGTGATGATTTTTCTTTTATTTGTTTAGTTGGACGCCGTGAAATTCATGCTAATTCCAGCCAGGGTTGTATTATTCTAACATACAAAGGAATTTTTGATTTTTTTTAAAATTATTATTATTCGTGTGTGTGTGACATAAAGATATGAAAGTATATCTGGAATTAAAGAGATAATTCTTTTAATAATTTCATTAAAGCAAAAATTAACCTAATTAATTCGGGATTTATAGTGTTCGAAAAAATAACATGTAACAGATTAATAATTAAAATAAGTGTTAAATTATAACATTTTTTTTGTTATTACGTAGGTATAACTAAATCGTTTGAAAACAGAGATTGCTCTTATTTTTGATCAGTTTGTACCTGGTCGGTCCATGTCACTCAAATGTTCATTTTCTGCATTTCATATATTTATGTAGACACAATATATAAAGCATTATTCTGTAAAAAAGAAAAGGAATAAAATAAATGGTTTACTGCTAAGAATCATTTAAGAAAAGAAAGCACGGTACAAAATTTGCGTCTGTCCTGCACAATGTAAAGATCTTAAAAACGTGTCTTTCTATAGCAGAAAAATTTCCGAAAATTTAGCGTAAACTTCAGTTACTGATTAGTTCGAAAATGTAACGCTCATTTCCGTGTAAAGTATTTGAAAGAAGATAATGGAATACGAAATGAAGTACGATTTGCGCATTCCCACAATTTAAAAAAGACCTTTTCTAAATATGAAATAAATCTCTAAATGCTGAAAATTTTAAAAAAACGGATAAAAAAGTCCTCAAAAAATTAGTCAAATTAAAAAAATAATTGCACACACCACACCGCAAGCTTGTCTAGTATGTCCTACAAATGATAGTTAAATTGATATGCATAGTTTTTGTTCCAATAAAACTTTAACGAACTATTTTGACTGACTTCACAATTAAATAGATCTTAAAATAATTACTTAAATTTAAAAACTGCCTGCTTCAGTGTGTTTATCGAACATTTCTCTATAAAACTACCAATTTCCATATTTTTATATGAAATAGTTTTCCTAATATTAGCAGAAACCGACCCCCCCCCCCCCCCCCGGTCACAAAAAATTAATTTATCGATTTATCTGCCACTTTAGGCTAAATTTGTTTTAATGTGGCTTAACATTTATATATTAATTGTAAATCAACAAAAACATCTGCTTCCTGTTAACCTAAGGGGAAAATCACAAATAAAAAAGGAATATATAACTTAACATGATTCCTTCCACCCCTTAGGGAAGACTATGATTTAAAAAAAAAGCAGATTCATCGGATTAAAGAAAAGTGATTGGTCATAAATGCAGTTGTAAAAACCTTTCGGTGCACAATTAAAACCATTAAGAGGCTATTTTCCGAGTTAATCTCCTATACGAGACGCTTGCTAGCAAATGGCGCAGGTGACGACATTAATGCTAGCTGCAAATGGCAAGTTCCAGCAAAGGGGAAGGAAAAAAAAAAAAAAAAAAAAAAGGTTTAAAATTGTTAATGGATAAGAAAGACGTAGTTCTCGTAAATGGCTGTAATAAAAACCCTTTTGCCTCCTGTAAGATGCAAATAAGTATCTCTTAAAATAATTAATGGAAATGTTTTAAATAATATTTTCCTATGATAGTGCTTTAAACTGATATTTAACCATTTTGAGATTAATGAATTTCTCTTCTATCTTTCTGAAATTTCGATCTCAACGTTGAAAAAATTATTTTTTTTTTTAAATGTGAAATATTTTATTAGAATCAGGAAGCGAAATTTTAAACGCCTTCTATGCTTACAAAGGCGATGTTAACAGATAGTAAGCCTTCGATTCTTTAAGTTTAGTATTTAATTTTCAAAAACACAAGCATGTTACGTCTGGATATTTAATTAACACGTTAAAATTGATAACATTTCAGACATTTAATAAAATACTAAAATATAATATAAATGCAATAAAAATTAGACATTTCGGATTCAATTTTGAATCCCTCATCAGCATACAACATTACAGATACACAAACAATCACAAAAAGAACACCGATTGTTTGTGTATGTGTAATGTTTGTATACTATGATGAAGGATTCGGAATTTAAACCAAAACGTAATTTTTTTTTTTTAATTTTTTTTAAATTTTTTTTTTCATTGTATTTTAGTATTTTATTAAATGTCTGAAGTTTTATCAATTGTAATGTGTTAAATACTTTATATTTACATTGCGATCAACTGGTTAAAAGGTTTTACTATTTTTAAAAAAATGTTTCATCCAATAGAACTGATGCATGCTAAAACGTTATGGCTTTTTTCTTTCTTTTTCCCTTGTGGACCGTGTATATTATTTTTAAAAAAAATTAAAAAATTTATGGTATCAAATTAAATTACCAGAAAAACAAAACCTAAACACTCGATCGAGAAGTTCAGTGACCCGACTCAAGCAGATTATGATGTCATAGTACTTTATTTTAATCGAACAAAAATCTCTATCAAGTGAAATCAATTTTCTACATTCGAAATTACAGAACATATACATCCGAAAAGTTGATTTATGAGGTGATAGTTCCATACGAGAACGTAATAATATGCTAATTCATATTGTTAAAATACAGGATATTCATACAACAGAAAAATACAGTTAATGGAAGAAAATCGCATTACGTCAGCGAACTATAATTTAATATTCATCATTATGATGTTGGTGAATGTCAGACTTGTTTTATGTTGAAAGCTTATAAAGTGGTCGGCTGAAACAGGTTGTCGGTCACCATAGCTTAAAAAAAATATAATAAAATTTCCCGATTAAAGCATGAAGTAGTTTGAAAGATGCCTTTGTAATGATAAAGTGCATATGCAACAAATGTGGTTTTATTTATTTATTTTATTTTATTATTATTTTTTTATTTTATTTATTTATTAATTTTATTTTATTATTATTTTATTATTTTATTATTATTTTTTATTTTATTTTTTTATTTATTTTTATTTATTTATTTTGTGTGTGTGTCTGGGGGGGGGGGGGTTAGCTCGAAAAACTAGTGCAATACTGGCTAGATTTTGGCGCAATATTAGCCTGAATGTGTGTACTAATATTTAATATTGGGATGCTTACAGTGAGGAAACCTATAGCCAATATTTCTTATTACTGCATCTACAGAAACAATGAAATTTTGATAATTTTATTTTGATTTTAAGCAGCACACAAATTCTTGAAATACTAGCTTGTTTTTGGTGCAAAATTATGCAATACTGGCTAATTTTTGGTGCAATATTACCCTGAATGTGTGCAATAATATTTAATATTGGGATGCTTACAGTTTGGAAACCTATAGCCAATATTGCAAATTACTGTATCTACAAAAGTAATGAAATTTTCATTATTTTATTTTATTTTTTAAGTAGCACACAAATTCTTGAAATACTAGCTTGTTTCTGGTGCAAAAATATGCTACACTGAAAAAATGTTGACTTTACGATATAATACTGGCAGCTGGGGTGCCAGTATTATATCGTAAAATCAACTTTTTTTTAGTGCAGTGTTAAATAAAATTAGATATTAATTTGTTAAAATATTTTTAAATATTACTCTGTTTTTGCAAACAGATAAATTATACAGCGTAGGCTTATTTTATTATCAACTATTAGATTTGGTTATGTACATACAGTCGAACTTGTTTAATATGAGCACGGCTAAAACGAGGGCACGGTTAAGACGATCAATTGGTACATTAAGAATGGTTCATCATTTAAACTATTTTAAGGCTTTTTAAGAGCTACAAAAGCAGAAACACGGCTAATACGATTAAAACATTTACTCATTTCAATGAAATTTTCAGCGAAAATTAGAATGGAATTAGGAAAGTAATTTTTTTTTTATCGATCACTGATGTACTCTTTCAGCGATACTATTTTTACACTACAACTATCTGTATAAATGAATTATCAGCTTTACCAAACAGAATTTCAACCTTCAAGGACCCCCCCCCCCCCCCTCCTTCCCTCACCTACTAAAGAAAATGTAGGAATGTATATTAGGATTTGAAAAAATAAAAGATAGTCACAAAGATAAAACTGAATATTTTATGTTAACGTTATCATATTAAGAGCATACATCAGTCATGCGAAAATACGCTCAAGCTAATGTTAAGTGTATGGGAAGGTTCTAGCGCGATTTCTCGCTCGCATTTTAATATTTTAAAATGCTTTTTTTGCATAGGATAGCTGAGGTCAATCTCCAACGTTGTTAGTTTTTACTTTTTCGATTTTGGTTGCAGTTATTTTATATAAGGGTACTTTCACTTTCAGAACCGGTTCCAACCGGTTCCAAAATTGAAAATGCCCGCTTATAAAAAAAACTGTAAAAAAAATCGAACCTTCCCATAGACAAATAACCTTCCCATACACTTAAGAGACTACGCTAGTCACGCGAAGAAACGTTCCAGCTAATGTTAAGTCTATGGGAAGGTTATCGCGCGATTTCTCGCTCGCATTTTAATATTTTTAAATGATTTTTTTTGCATAGGATAGCTGAGGTCGATCTCTAACGTTGTTAGTTTTTACTTTTTCGATTTTGGTTACGGTTTTTTTTTATAAGCGGACATTTTCAATTTTGGAACCGGTTCTGAAAGTTAAATTACCCTTATATAAAAAAACTGGAACCAAAATCGAAAAAGTAAAAACTAACAACGTTAGAGATCGACCTCAGCTATTCTATGCAAAAAAAAAAATCATTTAAAAATATTAAAATGCGACCGAGAAATCGCGCGATAACCTTCCCATAGACTTAACATTAGCTGGAGCGTTTTTTCGCGTGACTGATGTAGGCTCTTAACATTAGCTTGAGCGTTTCTTCCCGTGACTAGTGTAGGCTCTTAAGTTAATTTTAGCATCGAGATAATTAGAGCAATTAATAGTAAGTTTAATTATATATTTTAAGATTTTTTATTATCTTCATGTGTATTACGAGTAACTGTTAAAAACGAGTACTTTTGTAATTCCTTTACTTCTCGTATTAACCGACTTCGACTGTATATAGTGTATATACATGCATATTATATATATATACATGCATATTATATATATACATGCATATTATATATATATATATATATATATAGATGGTTATTATTAACAAAAGTACCTTGGACAGGAAATATCATCGGAAAAAAGCATCATGAATGAAATCAATAGAATAATAAGAAATGGATGGAGTGCTTTTGGGAAGAACAATATTATTCTGAAGAGTAACATGCCTCTTTGTTTGAAAAGAAAGGTGTTTAACCAATGTGTTTTGCCTGCACTAACTTATGGAGCAGAAATATGGACGCTAACAAAACGGATGGTACAAAGATTACAAACGACACAGCGAAGTATGGAAAGATGTATGCTAGACATAACTAGAAGACACATAAAGAGAATAACCTGGATAAGAAGTCAGACAAAAGTTTTTGACACCATTGAGAGAATTAAACGGCTAAAATGGAAATGGGTTGGGGGCATTGCCAGAAAACAAGACAATAGATGGAGCACAAACACCCTCCAGTGGTATCCCAGAAATGTAAAACGACCAAGAAGAGAAGACGATATTAAGTAAGATGGAGTGTTGAAATCAGAAAAGTGGCCGGTGTTAATTGGATGACTAAAGCACTAGACAGGAAACAATGGAAAATTTTGGGGGAGACCTACATCCAGCAGTGGATTGAAAAATGTTGATGATGATGAGATAATAAAAATTTGTCTATAAAAAACATTAAATCACATAAAATACGTCAAAATATGAACCGATAATTATAATACAATACAAAGACATATCCAAAAATTTAGGATTCTCAAAATAAAATATGTGGAAAAAAATATATGAAGAAATGTGGAGAAAATATAAGAAAAAATTCAATTTACAAAATGTGAAAATATTATAGTAGTAAATAGAAAGTGATATTGTGAAACACTTTATCAAGGGCAATATTTCACAAATATAAGTAAATCGTTATTGATTTCTATTTAAGTAAATAAGCCTGAGCCTAATTTAATTTACTCAAATTGCCCGATCAACAACGATGCATCATGTAAAGCAAATTGAATAAAATTGGAAGATATTGAATAACTAAACATAATAATAGACGCTAAATCAATTATTAGGGAACATTATGAAATATACGAAAACAGATTTAATGAAAAAATTACAGATTTACTTGGTTAAACATATAAATTTGTGCATATACCGGCATAAATATTTTCACTTACCCATTTCATCAATTGTACTTTATATATTTAGAAATAATAAAACAACCCTAATAGTGAAAACATTTATTTATTGCAATTAGTAAAATCTAAAATGGTGTTACCCTTTAAGGAAACTATCTTTAGATCCTACTGTTTTTTAACCACCACCATAAGCACTGTAGTATTTGAAAAGAAAGCCGGTTTTATTTATTTATATATTTATTAAATATCGGTACAAAGAAGTCAACAGTGCTGGAATTATTAGTAGCATTGCTCTTGAAATCAGACAATTTAAAACGACATTATGTTTGTACACAACTCTTCCTTTATTAAAAAAAAAAAGATATTTGTCTTAAGAAAACTAATCTGTTATCAAAAATACTAAATAAACAGCTAAATAAAATCAAACCAGAAATATTCAAGAATATTTTTTATTAGTCTCTAATGAAACGCATAGTTTATTGCATAAAATGAAATTTAGGGAGAGCCTCTGATTTTATTTATGTATTTCAAACAAAATAATGCGTGAATGAACATATTAAAATAGTGTTATTTGTGACAGACTTACGAAAGAGTAAACAGATATAGATCTCTATTCCCTTTAAGAGTTAACAAAGGAGATTAATTTTATTTCGATTTCTCTAATGCTACGATTTCCAAGTCTCGGTAAATAAAGGATTAAATAACAAACATTTTTTTTTCTTTTTAAACAAAATAAAACTGTTCAGCCTTTTTTGGCTTGTGCATATTACTTCGACTTGAATATATCTGTCACTCAATGCGAGAAAGCTAAAGAACAGAGTATTAAAAAGCAATAGTGTTGCAAATAAAATGCCTCGTTTTTTCTAAATCGGGTTCTTTTAACTTCTTCAGCAGCATTTTTGTCAAAATAATGAACATTATTAAGACTTGTAGGTGACCAAAAACCTGAAGCAGAATTCATTTTCTCCCTCTTCTGTTCCCAGGAGCTCTTTTTCATATTTTCTGCCACCGCATTCTCCTCAAATTTAAATTTCGTATGAATTTAGTTTATGCGCTTTGGTATTAGAATAAAAATAAATTGTACTCTGAATAACACGGTTTTGCGTCAGCTTAATGATTATGTTAGTCGTCTTTTTTCTATTCTAAATTTGACGGAGAGTGGGAAAAATCACATTTTTATGCAGAGGTTGCTTTCGAGAAAAACAATCCCTATTTCTAAAATTCCAATAATTTTTCCGGCTGGTTGAATTTAATACTACTTTGAACGATACCTGATTAGCAAACCGTTTTACTGTTTTTAAAATTCTTTTAAACTTTTAAATGTTCACTCTTAAACATTTTCAGTAGAGATCGACCGAAACAGGTTTTTAAGACCGAATTTCGGTGATCTTCCCATTTTCGGCCGAAAACGAAACCGAAAGTGTAATTTTTTTAAACTGATTAATACATACATAACTGCATATAATTATTAATTAATTAATTAATAACAAATAATTAATAATCACTTAATAACTAATTACGTTACTAATTAAGTTATACGTGTATTTAACCACATTTCTAACAAACAAACGTACATATATATATATGTGTGTGTGTGTGCAAGTTTCAAACAAAAATGAAACAAGATTTTCGGCGAAACTGCGATTTTGCGCCGAAACCGAAATTTCGGTCGATTTCTAATTTTCATTCCTGGCGTCTGTCTTTACATTGACAATTACTATGTATTTACGAATATTTTAGTTATTATTTTCATGCGCACTATTGATATTATTAAACACTATATTGCCAAAAATCACCGGACACTTACGATTTTACACATTTTGTCGAATATCTAGAGGAATACTTCACGAATTCTTCTGGAACTTTGGGAATATAAACAAAATGACTTCATATTTTTCAGCGAAGGGCTGGCTCATCACGAGGACTATTAGGGGACCAACCACAAATTGAAGAAAAAATATTTGGGTATAACCCTGTAATATAAAATGCTCGAAATGATCTGCAGCTGCAGCACATGACTATGTGAATATTGTACAACATGTGTGTTCGTTTGTGTAAGAAGAGCATGTATATTTATGGAGATATAAAGGTTGCTTTAAAAAAAATAAAGAAATTTTCGAATGTTTTTTTGTTTATATCATGTAGGGTTTTCAACCAAATTAAAAGTCACTTTCAGAAAACTTGACAAAGTACAGTCGAAACAACATAATACAATTAGATTATAAATATATTAAATATTGGATGGAATATGAGTATTTGTATGAAATAATTTTTAACTGCGTCGTTTTTTTTTTTTTTTTTTTTTTTTTTTTCATGATTTGGTAGTCAATTCTATAGAGCAACTCATATAGGAACACCAGTCGAATATAATGAATATTCAGAAAGATATCGACGATAGTAAGAGCTGAATTTCGGTTGCTTTCTAAAATAAGATGAATAAGAAGGAATATTCCACAAATTGTAATTTTTAATTTTTTTTAATGTTCATTTTTTATTGATGTTTTAATTCTTGGTCCAGAAGGACTTTTCTTAGTTATGTTGTACATCGGCTGTTCGTGCAACGAAAGGTGCTTCGCATTCACGTAACACGACGATTCTCAAGCAGCTTGACGTACAACAGAATGACAAAAAGTACTGATTTTATTGGCGATGTGATAGCGAATTTTGAAGGATTAACATGTGTGACATAGAAGAAAGTTTTGGTATTGGCACATCCGACTAGTTATTTAGAAGTTTAAACCTGCATCTAAAAAAAATATATTAGATATTGCTAAAAAAATATCTGACTGCAGCGCGAAATCCTCAAACGGGTCCACTGGTATACTATCATAACTATATATTGTTACTGATACGAAGCTAATGCAATTCCGTTCATTTACATTTGTTTAATTTCATAACCCAATTACTATTTTATTATTATTATTGTAGTAAATATAATAAATTATTATTGATTAAGATCTTGCTGCACAACAACATTTTTAGGTCTTTTTTGTCTGAACATGTATTTTATTTCAGTCAGTTCAGTCATGCCTTACTGGTTCTTTATTCCAAAATTTTAGATTAGAAAGATTTCGACTTTAATAAGTAAAATTATATAAGATTTCGACTTTACTTTATATAACTTTGCTTATTAAATTAGTTAAATAACTTTGTCTGTCCTTTAACCGTATTATTCGCAATTCCGTATTGTCTGTTTTAACCCTTTCACTTACAAAACGGAAAATGTACTGGTGGCAAAGTTGCCGTTTATTTTCCGTTTTGGCATTCCCCCGTTCTCAAGATGGAAAAGTTCCACTATATTCAAGACGATAAATTTGTTTAAAAAATAAATATGAGAAATAGCACAATATAAAAAAAAAATATATATAATAATTATATATTCTGATGCACATTCATACAGAACAGGTATTTGTATTCCATATTATCACACTCGTTTTTTATCGTCTTGCCTTTTCTCAGGATTTGAGCCGCGATTCTCACCATTAGAGGGTAAATGTTCTGTTCCACCACATCCAATGACTTTGTTATAGACCAAAACATTAATTACGGAAATTTAACTGTATAGCTTCAGTTTTCTCTCAATTGAACATTTCAGTTTCTCTGTCTTGGAAGGGGCATTTGATTTTAACATTCAACAAGTAAGAATAAAAAGGAAATTTTCCGCTTATTCCAGAAAAATGTACGATTACCGAGAATTTTCGCTTTAAAAGGCAAAAATTTCACATAAAATTACCATTATAACTGGTAAAACAAAAACTTGTTTTTACAGTGTTTTTATTTTTCTGTAAAGCTAAATTCACACCATAATTTTCGAAAAAAAAAATTAAAATTAAAATATGGAAATGCAAATTTGCAACTTTATTTTTTTTATTAAAATTATATAAATCAAATTTGTTCAAAAATTTTGGTATAAACTTTAATTAAAATTAAGTGATATAAAATATACCCGACTGTCTGTGAAGAAGTTAACATATTTTTCTATGATAAATGAACTATACAGTGTGTTTTTAAAAAAACTAATATTGGAAATTTTTATTTTAAATCATGTTTAGAAAAGATGTTTGATAAACAGAAAATAAAATTAATTGCATTTTTTGCAAGAGCAAAATTTTAAGAAAGGCTTTTGCAGACATTTTGCTTTAAACTAAAATTAAAAAAAGCGCTCTCAAAAAGGGTATTATTTTATTAAATTTACTAACACGCCAAATTTCAATAACTAAATACGTCTAATGGTTGAAAAGAACATTTAAAAATTCTAAAAAGTGAATTAAGTAAAGATAATGTTAAATCTACTTATGAAATTTTTCTCATCAGAAAAAAAATATATAGTATTTATTACGCGTTATTAGAATAAACATTTATTAGTTTTCGAATTTAAATATATTCATATTGAAAATTCTGAACACACATTAATATATCAGTTTAATCTTCAAAAAACTACTGAATTATTTACCAACTATATATGTAAAAAGACATACAAATCCTTAATATCATCAGAAAAACTTAAGTTTTATTTATAAATACCTTAATTTTATTTGCACATTAGATTTTTCATTAGATGTTTCTTTATAAATTTAGACGTGTCTAAATCCCAGATTTAAAGACTGTCTAACCTTCATAAGGGAAGAAATAGCTTAAGCAAAAATGAAAAACAAAAAAGAGTGAAGGAAAGGACAAGAAAGCGGTGCGTCACATAATTCCTTACAATCATGATAGTTATTACAGATTATTTTTATAGGTAGAGTCTTTCCATTTTGTGAAATTAACTTTTGAATTTAAATTACTAGAAGAGCGCAGAGTAAAATTTTATTAAATATGGCTTTATAATAAAATAAACGAATGAATTTTGTTCATATTTGAAGAGAATAAATTAAACTTTAATTTGGAAGTTTGAACTCATTATTTAAGCACTGTTTGTTGAAGTGGAGAGACGTTATTTCTAATATCCAAATATCATTTTAAAACTCGTAGCTGTGCTGTATGCAATAATAATAATTAAAAAAATATATATTGTGCTGCTGACTAAATCCCGTTTTAATGAAGAAATTTTTCGTATAAATTATGTTGAAAGTGTACATTTTACTTTTATGCAGTTGGATTGTTAATCGAGACTTTTTTTTTTCCTCGCACAAATATAAAAATGGGGATAAGTAAACAAGATTAAAAAAAAAAAAAAAAAAAAAAAAAAAAAATCTGGGAAAAGGAAAACTAATGTAGTTAAAAAAAATTATAGTAGTTTATCTCAGCGGAGCGCAAATTTGCATATTTCTCAAAATATACAAATGCCGGATACTAGAAAAAATATAAACTCACGGTAAAATTAAAAATAGGGATGTTTTAAATGTTTTAAAAAATATGTGTAACTTCACAAAATCTGAGTTACTGGGAGTAGGTTTTGAAACAAGTCAACTGCCACAAAAAGTGGGACAAGGTTATAGAAAAAGCGGGACAAGGGCTTCCAAATAGGGACATAAAAATACAGTGTATCCTATCATAACGAAACCTGTTTATAACGAAATCCTATTTAAAACAAATTCATGGTACCTGTGGCCAGAATACCATACAATTATACTGCGAAGACGAAAAACTGTCTAAAATGGTATCTTTCTCCGGTTACTTGAAAATCAGTCTTAATAAGTTTTACTGTACTAAATAAACACAATAATTAATCTTATACAGTGAAATCTGCAAATGCGAAATCGCTAAAAATCTAAATCCTAAATTTAAAGACTGTCTAACCTTTATAAAGTAAGCAAAAATGGAAAAGGGTGAAGAAAAAGACATGGAAGCTCTGCATCATATAATTCCTTACAGTCCTGATAGTTATTACAGATTATTTTTATAGGCAAAGTCTTTCCATTTTGCGAAATTAACTTTTGAATTTAAATTACTAGAAGAGAGCATAGTAAACTTTTATTAAATATGAATTTATGTAATAAAATAAATGAATGAATTTTGTTCCTATTTGAAGAGAATAAATTAAGCTTTAATTTGGAATTTTGAACTCTCATTATTTAAGCACTACTTGTTGACGTGCAGGGACATTATTTCTAATATCCAAATATCGTTTTTAAACTCGTAGCTGTGCTCCATGCTCTGTATGCAATAATAATACCAAGAAAAAAAAAATGTGCTGCTGACTAAATCCCGTTTTAATGAAGAAATTTTTCGTATAAATTAAGTTGAAAGTATACCTTTTTTTCAATGCAGTTGCATTGTTAATAAACACATCGGATTTTTTTGCACAGATATAAAATTGAAGATGGGTAAATAAAGTTTGGAAAAAAAGTTTTTTTTTTTTTTTTTGGTAAAAAAAATTTAATAAATAGCAAAAAAATAGTTTACATTAGCGGAGCAGAAATTTGCATATTTCTCGAAATCATCACTGCAAAAAAAAAAAAAAAAAAAAAAAATAGTTGATTTTACAGTTTAATAGTGGAATCCCAGCTGCCAGTATTATACCGTAAAATTAACAGTAATAAACAGTAAAATAAGCAGTAATACGCTACCGCGTTTGCGCGGCAGCGTATTACTGCTTATTTTACTGTGTTTATTACTGTGTTATTACTGTGTTATTTATGTGTTTCTGACGGTTAATAGATGTAAAAATTAACATGTGGAGGTTTAAACTTATTTTTTTACATTTTACTTAAATTAATGAAACCAGACCCTATACGGAATTCTGCCTTAAACGAAAAAACTCATGACGTCATCAAAAATTCATAAAGTAAAATTTAACAAAAAGTCTTTTTAAGACAGACCTGTCTAACAGGGAAAATTTTCCCAGTCTTTTGAGACTACGTCATAAAAAGGTTTGCGGCTTATTAAATTTTATTAGAAGGAATTTAGTTAGTTTAGATCGCCTAATCAGACAATGCTTCACCATTTACCAACACGACACCAATAAATCGTACACGACTGTCGTTATCGAAAGCACGCAAAATGCATTAATATACACTACGACGACAAAATCATCACCGAATTAGTAGATGGAAAAGCGCGTAGTATATAGGAATATATTTTGCGTGTACCGATGTCTGATAACGACAATCGTGTACGATTTATCGGTGTCGTATCGGTTAATGGAAAAGCGCTCTAACACATACACACACATATATATACATACATATATATATATATATATATATATATATATATATATATATATATATAATGTCACTGAAATTAAAAAAAATAAAAGCTAACATGTTCGTATAACAAAATGAACCAATCTCTAATTTAAAGATTTTATATATATGACCAAATGTCACAGAACATTTTCCATTTTAGAGGTTTTGTCGAATTTATATAGACAAAATCTCATGAAACATCAGCGGCAAAGAGCAGATATTTGACCTCCTATTTATTCGGTATGGTTTGGTCATGAACAGGGCTTTACAAATTTGAAAAAAATTCGGTAGCCAGGTATAAATTCTAGTCGCCAGTAAAAAAAATTAACCCCCCCCCCCCCGCCACCACCACCACTACTCACCCACCCAAGTTATTGATTTTCTAAAAGCACAAAAAAAAGTTTTGATATAAGAAAGAAAAACAAATAATAAACATTTAGAATTATTAGTTATAGTTTAGAATAGTACATAATTAAAAAAGATAATAAAACTAAGTTTTCTAAGGGAACTTATCAAAATTATATATCTTTTGGTGGAAAAAAGGGGGAAATATTTTAAATTCTGAATTAGTCGGCATGTTCGGGAAATGCTGATTGTCGAATGCTTCAAATGTCCGAATAGTTGAGTGCTACAAAATCTATATCTGATGAGAGGGTATGGATAAAATAGTGAAGTCGGAAAACGATTTTTTGCTTATTTAGGCTATCGAATTGAATCAAATAATCCTGATTTTATTATTTTAAAATTTGCATTTGATGAGCAGTCTTAGTTTTACCAAATTAAAAGTAAAACTTTATTTTTTTTTTATTATTTTTTTTATGTTTGAATATATTTCAAGTTTATTTCTTAATATTTTGTAACTTTGCAGCATCTATATAATGAGGCATCTTACAAGAAATTTAATTAAACATTGTGACGTTCGCAAAATAATTCGAGAGCTATTATGTAATATGCATTGCTAAAAAGAAAATAAAAACATTTTTCGCGCGCTGGGATTACATAATAGGGATCAGAAGCCGGCTGAGATTTATTTGATCCAACGATTTACGGTAAGAATTTAAGAATAAATAAATAAATACCTTACCCTTCTGAATTGCAATCAATGATTTTTTTTTTTAATTTCCATTTACTGCAGATAATAATACAAACAACGTAATTATAAAATATTCTTGAGTAACAACCCTGTACCAGACACTTTGTCTCCAAGACAGAGTGACGCCGAACTATAGTCCAACGCGTGCGTGCACACAGGCGCTAGGCGCCAAGCATTTTAAGCGGGGAAGAAATATTTAAAAAATACATATTTTTATTAAAATGAATTATTCTTGAAATTTTAATTAAGTTTTATATATTTACTTCAAATGAATTATTTATAATCAGTTATATCTTATTATGCTTTAAAATGAATGTGATAGGTTAATCAGATTTAATTCTGAGCAAAAAAATCAGATTTGAAATTTACAAAAAATGTAATAATTTTTTTTTTATCATTGCATCCAAATTTTAGATGCCACGTAGGTTGGATTGATGATATTTCTTACTGTTTTGTTGAAACTTCACACTCTTCCCCACATTCTAATCACGTGATATGCTAGCTGACTAGAGCGGAAAAGAATGACGTTTTATGTGCATGGAATGGAAGATAAGAGAGAGGTCACTGCTTGCTGCCCGCACGAGTAGGGGTACTGGAGAGATAATTGTGCTCATTTTTTAGTTCAATTTTTGTAAATAATAATTAAAAAAAAGAGTCAGATTAAATAACTTAGTCACCAGGTAAAAAAAAAAAAAAAAAAGTCATCTGACGACAGCATTTGTCATGGGAGCAATTAGGGGCAAACAACAAATTGGATTTAAAAAAGAAAAAAAAAACTATCCCCTGTAACACAAATTGCTCGAAATGATCTGCAGCTGTGATAGACAGCTATATGGGTACGGTGCAACATTTGTGTTCATTTATGTAAGAATAACGCGTATATTCATAAAGATATAAAAGTTTCTTTAACAAATTAAAAAAAACATTTGCACGTTGTTTGTTTATAGCATGCAAGGTATTCATAAAGATATAAAAGTTTCTTTAACAAATTAAAAAAAACATTTGCACGTTGTTTGTTTATAGCATGCAAGGTATTCATTCAAATTTAACGCCACTTTAAAAAAAAAAAAAAAATTGAGAAAGTGCAGTAGAAATAATATACTGCATTTAGAATCTGAATATATATTAAATATATCATTAAATATGAGTATTTGTATAAAATAATTTTTAATGCGCATGATCGAAAGATAATTTTTTTTTTCATAACTTTGTAGTCAACTATATACAGGAACCTATATAAAAATGCCAGCTTAATATCGTTAAAATTCAGAAAGATATCGTCGATGTAATATGCTGAATTTTAGTTACTTATTAAAAGTAACCTGGGTGATAAGAGATTTTAAGCTAGTGCCATTTTTTATTGATGTTTTAGTTCTCCTTGGAAGAACCACCAGAACAAGTTCGTTAAAGGGAAAAAAATCTAAATCTGTTCAAAAGTTACGCATAAACCTAGATATACCTTAAATACGTACTCCTTTTTTGTAAATCGGTTAATAAAAATAACAATTTCTGGAAAATTAATTATTCAGCTAATTTTGGAAAGAAACTAAAATTCACTTCGCTATATTGCCGATATCTTTCGGAATTTTCAAGAAATTGGACTGAGTAACCCTTTATAAAATGCCCCAAAATGATTTAAACACGCTTTAATTTTTTACCTGTTAGAACGTAGGGAATAGAAATTGTAAAAGTGTTCAGAATAAAGTAGGAATTAAAATTAGGGTGATTGAACACTCATGCCATTAATTCTCAAAAATGTATGCTTTTGAAAAATTTTTACAATCCAAGTTATATTTAGAAAAAAAGTCTACATGCTGCGACAAGTAAAACAAAAAAAAATCATTTTCTACGACCAAAACTCAGCAAAATATAATACGTTGAATTTTATGAAATTTCGGAGTTTGCCAACATTAAAAACGCGTTTATCTGCTTTTAGTGTCGAAAATCAATTAAATTCAAACTATCATACCTTGGTGAGTTTGGGTTTTAGAAGAATTGAATTTTTACTTTTGTAATTGTCATAGCATGGGGAAAAGTTTTCTAAATATAACTTATACACAGAAACCGTATAAAAATTTAAAAAGAGGGAATTTTTAAAAATTTGTAGCAGCACTATTTCATCAACATAATATTAATTCCTACCTTATTTGAACACTTTTGCAAGTTACTTTGCTTACGTATCTCCATAACAGGTAAAAAATTAAAGTGCGTTTCAATATTTTTGAGGCACCTTGTACAGTTGATTACTAAATTAAGAAAAAAATTAAAGCTTATCCTTCGTACATGCGCAATTAAACATTTTATACAAATGCTCTAATTTCATGAAGTATTAGATATATTCCTATTCTGATTGCAGTACATTGTTTCTACTGCACTTTGTCAAGTTTGAAAGCGTGACGTTAAATTTAGTTGAAAATACTGCATGCTATTAACAAAACATACGGACATTTTTTTTTATTTAAAAAAACTCCTTTTATATCTGTATAAATATATATGCACTAATTTTATGTAAATGAACACAAATGCTGTACAGGATTCACAGAGACATCTGCTAACGCTACAGATCTTTTCGAGCTTTTTATTTTATAGGTAAATTTTATTTAATTTGTTGTTGGCTCCTTAATTGCCCTTATGACTACACTTTCACTAAAAAATATGAGGACAATCAAGTTCTTTACAGTCCTGAAGTTTCACAAGAATTCGTTTATTATTTCTCTAAATAATCTATAAAGCGTGTAAAATCGAAAGTACCCGTTGACTTGTGTTTATATTACGGCTATATAATAGTAGCTTTATGCATATATGTATCATGTATATATATATATGTGTGTGTGTGTGTGTAGTTTTGGCCATAGAAGAATGGGTGTTTTATTTGTTAAAGCATGAACTATATTTTTCTAAATATAAAACTTATAGGGTGCAGAGACCTTATAATTTTTTTAATTTCATAACTTAAAAGATTTATTTTGTTGTAAATGGCTCTAGGTATGTTGAAAAAGATTTGAATATTTTTTACAGCAGGAACCATACCTCTAAACCGTTTGGCTATTGGATAATGATAAAAAGGAAACCCCTGTACATATGTCTACATCTACTTTTATACGTAACTAAATATCATAAATACATACGAGGTGAAGGGATTTTGAATTTCTTCTTAAACTTCTATATCTAAATTTTCCTTACTTTTTCTGTCTATGTATGTCAATGCACACACTCTGACACGACACATGTTTGCGAATGAGAAATACATGAACACCTGTTACCAATTACATGATCTCTATTGCGACACTTTTGATGATGAAAACACTAACTACTTTTTTATTGAACTATTTTATTACATTATAAACATCTCAATGTAAGTATAGCATTTCTTCCAAGACCAAACGTAACTGAAAATTCAAATACTAATCACATCAAGTAAATACTTTAGTCCTTCCATAAGTGAAAAAAAATGGGAAAGAGAAAATAAAAACGAATAAAGTCTCACCTACATAATGTATGAATAATGCCTGAAGCTGTGGTGCTTCGTTAAGGAGTGATACACGATCTTTTTTATTCAACACGGCAAATAGTAACAATAAAGAAAGAATTGTATCGTAAAATAGTTATATTGTTGCATCCGGGTTATAATACTACTAATGTGGAGTGAATGGAAAAGTAGGAGTGGAATAAATATGACTTCGTAATTTATTTTTATTATTATCACTATTATCTCGCGCCTTTTCCTAAGATAAAGAGATATATAGCAAATTTAGGAACGATACTGACTGATTCGATTAAGGATCCGCCTCACACGTGTTATAATGGGCAACTTGTGGAAAGCAATACAGTTTTAAATCGTTCATATGAAACTGAAATAGCAAAGCAGGATACGCATTCTTAAATGCACTTTTAAATGTTAAAAACAGAAATATAAAGATTTTTCTCGGTTTTTAATCTCTAATGTAACAAGAACTGCGGTTTAAGAATATTCTCAAATATACATTGCCTGCTTCAAAACAAATTCATGATATCTTTTCTCATCCGTATTTTCATATAAAACTTTCAAATAATATTATCGGCAAATTTCATGCATTTGCGTATAAAAATTACTTAGTTAATGTCTAATGTGTTACATCCGCTCAAAAAAGGAAATCTGACGCATTTATGAAGCCATGAATGAATTTTCTTGATATTATACTATTTGAGTGCCGAAGAAATCCACAAAAATTATCACGTTCCCCGAGGACATGATTTCCGTGACTGCCGTGTCTCGAAAATCGCTTCAAATACACCAACTTTTATAACATTTTCTTGAGGTATATTTCACCTTTACAGAGACGCGAAAAAATCTAATCGATCCCTTTTCATCTGAATAAGAGTTCCTGCAGGCCCAACCTAAAATCTTTGGAGCCCCAAGACACATCATGAATTTCGGAATTCTTCACTCTCATTTTCTTGCTGGCTGAATGTACTATATACATTTAAAGCTAGGTATTCGCAACTTGACAACATATGTATGCAGTTTAGAATATAAGAATTATTAATAATGTTAATAGTTATTAAATCCATCTACTTAGCACATTAACTTATTATCATAGCGTAGTAAAGCCTTTAAAAAAAATAGATAAGGTGACTTGGGGGCCTCATTCAGGGGCTTATTCCCAGGTCTTTGGAATCTAGGCAAAAATCAGTGCCTGGGTACCTGTAAATTTTATTGTCATTTATAAAGGAAAATGACTTTGTTAATGTACCAGAAACTAGCCATTTGGATTTGAATGCAGCTTTACTAACAAGGATTGACAGAATACCCAATGAACGCTAGAATTACATACATGACAGACGAAACGTTTTTGATACTCAAGCACAGATTTGATAGCCAGAAAGTATGATATACAGAAGTCAAGTTGATCCGACAGCGACACAGGAGGTACGACGAATGGTCAATGGTCAAGCTGGCCACCCAGAGAGTGTGCAGAGGGCTCGTCAGAAAAGAAACCGTTCTAACAGAAATCCGAAATGTACGATATACAAAGAACACATGCATGCCACCCGTAGTTTTCTACTGGATGAGATGAAGTAAACAATTTGAGAGAATGAGCGGAAAATATGGCAAAAACAGCGGACAAACTTTGACCGCGGAAGAATTTTTGTGCTCGATGGGAGACGGGTAACAAAGAACTTATTCAAGAAAAACGTCATGTAATATGTAACTTTTTTATATTTCGTTGCTCATTTCATATAAGGAAGTAAGCTTATTTTAAGCTTGTCATACATCAGAAACTTACTTGAAATTATTTCCATTATTACATAGCGAAAACTCTCGTACAATGATTTAAAAGAAAGACTAGTAGTGAAAAAATTTTAGAAAGGAAAGGCAGTTTCAGTTACTTGTATATCAAGGCCGTAGACAATGGGAGGGGGGATCAGCAAGGTTTGATCCCTCTCCGAAATTTCTGTCAGGATAACTATAAATGCGGTCAAGATTCGAAAATCAACTACAGTCAAGGTTCTAAATTCAAAATTCTACGCTAGCATACTTTTATCATTTGATTCTGCTATAAGATCGCGAAAAAATAAATACAATTCTAAGAAATCGTTTAAAATTCTGATACAGATCGCCAGACTTGTTTAGCCCAAATTCTTGAAACATGAAATGAAAGTCATTTAAAATATCCATCAACTTACACTGCAAAAAATAACTGTTGATTTTACAGTATAAAACTGGCGCCCCAGCTGCCAGTATTATACCGTAAAATTAACAGTATTAAATAGTAAAATAAGCAGTAATACGCTGCCGCGCAAGCAGTAATACGCTACCGCGCAGCTGGGGCGCCAGTTTTATACTGTAAAATCAACAGTTATTTTTTGCAGTGTAGTTGTTCAGACGTACGCCACTTGGAAAATATTTTTGATAAACATTTGAAAACTTATGTACAAAATATCAAACGTTAATTTGGTCGACATAGGCGTTGAAATACGTCCCTTAAGAAGCTTTAAATGAGATTATAATTTTATTTGCAATGAAAAAAGCTTATTTATTTATTTATTTATTTTGTAATCATGTTAATTTGAATTCACAATGAAGCTTAATAAAGATTCTCTATTCAATTAGTAAAAAACAAATCTAAAATATGATAAAAATAAAAGTTCTGGGCCCCAAATCCCCCTCTGAAACATTTTTCTGGCTATGGCCCGACCTTGTTTGTATTATGATATATGGCTTTGTTTACAGTGATTAATAAATCTATATATCCATCCATGTAATGTGTACGCATTTGTATGTGTGCGCGTTTGATCTCTTTGATATAGCATGATTCTATATGTAATCCTATGTAAATTTTACCACATGATACCATGACAACACTATCATTCTATAATTACTTGGAGAAAACCCTATTCGTAAGGAAAAATGAATCTCTGTTGTTGCGGTGGTAAAGATAGTTATTTTTCTATTGGAAAATATACGTCTTATTATTTTTTTTATCGCCACCCCAAAATTATTCAACATATTGTCATCTATTGTCATTATAACTCAAATCAGTATTCTGTACATCATCAATTGACTAATCAGTTGACCACATGGCGTCATGTGCGTACACGCAGCTTCCAACTTTTACGCTTTTTTGTTACCATTTAAAATGCATCAAAATTTTAAACTTATTTAATCGTGTATTTTGATAAAATTGATTATTAAATTTCAGTGGTAAGAAAAAGCTCAAAAGCTGGCAGCTATGCATATAAAACAGGCAAATAGAAATCCTAATCCATGAAGTAAAATGGATACACAATTTTCAAATTTTCAGTAGAATTAATAATATGTTGATTGGGAAAAAATATGAAGTCATTTATTTTATTCAGTTACATTTTATATATATAATTTTGAAAACATGTTAATTGTACTAAATGTGACTTAAAAAAAAAAAAAAACAGTACAGTTTCTACCAGAACAATTGCTAAAGCCAATAGTTATTTAGAACATACAGTGTCGAATAAACATGCAATTAATTCTATCATATTTATCAATTTCTGAGGAACTTTAGAAAAAGTAAAATACTTTGTTAGAATTTAATTTCTTTAATGTTTAAATATCTTACTAACTTTAAGTTACAAAAGTTTTTAAATATTTCTCATTTTAGAGTTTTACAAGATGTTCCAAAATTAAAGGAAAAAACAGAGAAACCTTGAAAATGATTTTTTTTTTCGAACAATGAAATATGGATAAGAAAAAGCTATTAAGAAGAGACTACGAGTATTTCTTTTCTAGTTGGATGAAAAGCTTATTTTTAGCTTATCACAGATGAGAAATTTGCATGAAAATATTTCATTATATTTTATACCAAAACCCCTTTGTTGATACATAATAAAATAAGCAATTTTTTAAAACTGAAGAATTTTTATTTTTTTTTCAAGGGGGGGGGGGGAGCTTTTCTCCTATTTATAAATAACCTGCAAGTAACTACACAAAGCAAATAACTAAACTGGAATACGAAAGCAGAAGATATTGCATTTCAATGCTACGTAATAATTTCCTTTAATACATATTTTATTGTTTTACTTAATTTGTAAATTCAACCATTTTAATGCGATTCATACTTCTCTTAAAACGGTCATTTCCTTGAGCAAAAAGAAACTGCACAAAAAAACACACAATTTACTTGAAAAGTAAGAGAAGTTTTGAGTTATAATGTACAAGTAATAAATAGATAATGCTTCTTATTCCCCAGACACTTTAAAATGTGAAAATTCTAAAGTGTTTTATTTTCATTTAAAAGTGAAGAATTTCACGCAGTGATGAACCGAATCTAGTTTTCGCTTGAATGGAATACACTAGATTTTTCTGGAGATGTCAAAATATAATAAGTCTTTCTTGGGTTAGCCGAGCTTCTATTTATGGTACAGTATTTCTTTTAGTTATGTTGTTTGATCAATAGAATTTTACGACTTACTTGTGAATTATCCGATTTAGAAACTTATTTCGTTCAATGCACTAAAAATACTTCAAGCCTTTTCGAAAAAAATTCGAGCAGAATGAAGCATATTATGGCGTCAAAGAGCAAAAACACTTGAAAACGCTGAAACTAAAGTTGAGAATTCAATAAAGTTAAAAAGAAAAAAAAAATGCAAAATTCTCCAAGTGAATACAATTTTGTTAGAAATATCATCATTTACTGCAGATAGTAATTGCTTTCAGACAACAAAGTGTGTATTATTATAGAACTTTTAAGTTTTACCATTTAAAATGTTTAAAAAGTAAGTTGGGAGTTACCCGATTTCTTAATAGTAACTTTATGTATGAAAAAGTTTGTTGCTTTTGTACAAGAAGCTTCAAAAGTTAAGGTTTGGAACTTCTCACAAAAGATCATGAATTAACTTTTAAGAAAAAGGAAAGGGGAATTATCAGTTTGACTTGTGAACTCTCCCGCAGGCTAACAGTACAGAGACATACTGTTATATAAATGTGATCTAGACCTTTGTGTTTTAACATCTGTTTTTTATAAATCCTGACGAAGGCTGGATTCACAGCCGAAAGTGCTCGATTTTAATGCTTTAATGTTTTAAAATTTACAATCTAATTAAAGTTTTAATCATCTTTTAGGTAATGTGAATCACATGTTTTTGTGTGCACTTTTAGTTCAGTTTGACTTGTTTACATAAATTGGATGCTTTGATCAAATTTTTCTCTTTTTCTCATTTATCAGTACATTTTCCCAATGCTCCCATGTAAATTTTATAATGAACTCCCCCCTCTGTGTCTGTTTGTTATTGATAATTAAACCATGTATTCATTAAGCAATTGTAATGCTGATAGAATGTGTATGTTTGTTACTTAATTTCTTAAACGCGGAGCTTCTATTAAGACAGCAAAATGGCAATTGTAAAGTGACATAGAATGCTGCGATTTAATGAACTTGTTATAAAATTTATTTAATACGTCAATTGGCAGTAATAACTATTTAAAATGAGTTCTAGATACTTTAACTTTATCATGATTCTAAAAACATAATTCATAGTGCAAATCAAAAAAATATTTGTGACTGGTTTATTTCATTTCCAATTACAACTGGTCAGTTTTCTTGATCTTGAAAAGAGATGTGGGAAGTTCCAATTCTGAAAAAATTCTATATTTATATGCAAGGTTCGTTCTATTTGTTTGTTTTCCAATTTTACAAAATACTAAATACAATTTTTTTAACAAATTATTTGGGAAAGCATGTAAATATTCTACAAAACTCATGTAAATAGCGATTTATATTAAATAAGGGAATCCGACAGGGCTTCTCGGATTACAAAATATAGGTGGGAACCATATTTTTTAATTGAAAACTCTAAATTTTTTTTACATTTAACATATGTTTTAGATTGTCCATTAACACCACCAAAAAGCATTGTTAAATGAAAAATATCAATAATGCATTCAAATAAACTTTTGAAATTTAATAAAAGTGATACTTTTGTATTAGCCGCATGCCAGGAGTTAACAGCCGAAGAAATTGACAAAGATTTCGCTATCTTTGATGCCTCCTCCTTGCTAGTCCAGGATAACTATTGCAGTATCGAAGAGCAGAATTTTTTTAAAACTGCTTTCTAAAGACAAAATAGACTAACCGGCGCCGAAACTGATTTTTTTCAGCCGGGGCAAGTATGAATTTTGCCTCATACACCCATTCTTTACCAAATGAATTTATAAAGAGAAATTTTCAATCCATTTCCTTAATTTTTAATTTAAATATGAAATAATTGTTAGGAAGTATATATTAAAGTTAAGACTTTTAGGTTGATTTCTTTAGAAATCAGCCTATTGCAATCATTTCGTTTTTATATCTTTATATAATGCAATTTTTATCATTGCGATAACGTCCGAAAAACTGATCCAATTCGAACCTAATTGGCACAACGTATCGATCTTGAAAGTATATTGGATGAATTCATTAATCAAGTATGTAGATCTTATAGTTTGTTTACGGGGACACACAAATGCAAAACATACAAAACTTGTCATCACGATAATGTCCGAAATATTGTACCACTTCAAATCTAATTGGGACAGTGTATTGATCTTGCAAGCATCTCCTCTAGGTGGTCACCTAAAGGAAAAATCGGTCCTTTTCGAAGCAAAGAATATAAAATTAACGAATACTACATGAAATTTTTGCTTAAATTTCGTTATTTGATTTTTATACCGAACAACGAATCAAATCTTCTTTTCACGCTCCGTTCTACTCTAGCGCCTGGAGCATATGCCTGCCCCCCCCCCCCCCCCGTTAAAAAATCGGTCCTACAACTAACATACTTTTCACTTGATCATGTCTCAGACACAGGTGGAGACGATAATTTTTAAATAAACTGCTGTAGATAATTAAAATTTCAGGACATAGAATTAATAAAAAGTCCAAATTTTCTCAAAAATCTGATCTCTTTATTACACTATTTTCCTTGAAACGCTAACACGTGTAATTTTAAGAAGAGATTATGGTAAAAATCCGTTTTCTCTGAGCATAAAGCACCGGGGAGTTTGAAATACAAGCGAGTTAACAGCGAAGATGAAGAAATAAATAATAATAAAAACTATACAATAAATAACAAACAAGCCTACCATTGGTGATACAGAACCGGTTTCTGTTTCAAGTCACGTTTCACTTCTACTTTTATTTTATATTACTTTTTCTTAACACACACTCCCCATTATTTATTTTCGCGCTTTGCCGAATTATCTTACCTCGCACTTCGATTCGGAATTACACTTTTCTCCTTTTCCAGTTCATCTTCAGGGTCATAGTTATCTTTTTTTTTTCTTTTTCACTGTTTTTGTCTCCCCCCCACCCTTCTTTTTTTTTACGAAATTAGCCACCCCTTGGACATTGCTGAGTGTTATGGTTTGCACGCTTTACTCATTTAGTAACCTTTCATTTTGTGCATCTAGTCTAAAATGGTTGAGCTTTGTGCAAAATGAGCAAAAAGTTGTTTTTATTATTTAGTTTCTTCACTAGTATCTGTCATTTTCACTTTTTTTATTTTTTAGAGTCATTCGCAACAGGTGAATGCTCTTAGAGCAAAAATATATAATTTTCCAATTTAAAATGTTTTTTTCAAAGATTTGATTGATTGAACATAACCCCTTGAACCACGCTTTTACAAATAAATGCTTTTAGAAAAATATTAGCTAGAATTTCAATAATCGTATAATGCTCTCTGGAGATCACTGTGGAAAAACATTTTCACAGTTTTTTACAACAAGCTGGTGGTAGAATGTCAATAACTTTCTTATAAGTTGAAATTCAAAGAATCATTTTGCAAGTCTTTAATATTTTCTAAAAGAAACAGATTACATTATAAACATATTTTTGGCATGTATTCATTATATATTTGAGCATAAAATAAATACTGGGAATTTTATTTCAATATTAAATAAAAAAGAAAAAATATGTTTCAGGCATAGATTATGAAACACTTTCCAACACTTGCAGAATACTGTAACAAAACGTCAATATTTATAAAGGTAAAAAAAAAAAAAAAAAAAAATCTAAATAAGCAATTTAGAAAACACATAACACAGTTTAACATCAAATTTTAACAATTAACGGCCGAATGGATAAGATATTATTCTTTTTAACAGCCATACATATGATCGATAGATTTGTTACACTTTATATGCTTTGCTAAAATTTAATTCAGTTATAAATCACAAAGCACATCTGATTTTTTTCTCAGCTGTCACAATACATGATGACTTAAAATATTTTGTGCAACCCTGTGTATGATCCACTATTTTTATATACTCCAAATATTATTCTAAAATTTAATTCAGATGGTAAACGCATAACTTTTCTAAAATCTCACTTCTAGCATTTATCGTCTAGAGATGGAAATGTATTCAATATTTTGAATAGCCCAGTATATGAATTTATTTATATGCAAATCTATCTTATATACCAGCTAAATATAACTAAGCTGGAGTATGTATAACGGAATTAAAAGGAATATCTAAGGAATTCATGCCCATAGATAGTAACGCTTACGAATTGTTTTGTGCATCCCTGTATGAGCTATAGAATTTATACACCCCACGTAATGCACTAAAATTTGGTAAAGCATTAAAACGCATACCGTATCTGAAAACTCACTTCCAGCGATAATCTCTCATAGACAGTACATTAACCGAATTCTTTTTGTGTCCCTGTAAATGAACAAATAAATTATATGCACTTCATATTAAAAAGAACAGAGTTGGGCAAATTTGTAATTGAAATTATCTGCACTGTAATTACAATTTAATAGTATGTATTTACTTATAGTTACAATTACATGCCGTAAAAAATTCTTACAGCACTGTAACCGCAACCCCATCCCATTATTTGATGTAGTTTCTGTTCTTGACTGTGTTCAACTGTAATCGATTACATACAATTAAATTGTAATTACATTCCAGATAATTGCAATTACAAATCTGCCCAACTCTGGTACAGAAAGAATCCCGAAGTGAACATCAGCAATGCACATCAATTTAATTATGTTTGAAATAGTGTAAACATTTTAAAAATTCACTGCAAATGATTCCCTTTCCCTGGGTATTTAACAGTGCCCAAAATGGATACACAGTGGTAACCAAAACAGGTATGACCCAATTTGGGTACATACCTAAGAATCTTTCTACCCAAATTGGGTTTATTTTTTTTCTGTGTACAGATTATATAAGTGTTAATGTATCAAGGATAAAATATAACATTATTTTTAATTGAAAGACATTTAGGAGAAACGTATATAGAGGCAGACTGTGCGCACACTGTAAAGAGAAATGCAAAAGTTATTTGCGAAGAAGTCAAAAGAATCAATTTGGAAAATTCAACATTTTACACCAAAATTGCTGACACTGAGTATTTGCTTAGAAAAAAAGGGAAACAGTCTCTTAAAAGGACCTATTCATATTGAAATAAGATTTAAAGCAAGTCAATAAAATTGTCAAAACTAACTCCGAAAGGAAGCAGCAAAATGTATAACACGTTAAAGGCGAAATATAAAATACATATTTAACTTTATAAAGATACGAAGAATTGAATATCAGTGTCATATTTTAATATTTCTCAATCATTTTGTCAAAAAGAATTTTGCATTAACTTAAAATAATTCATGCATGAAAGAAAATAGAAATGTATCAAAAGTACTACATAAAAACAAAGTTTATATACGGTTTACTTTTACTACTCTTCAAAATTTGTTAAGATATTCCTTTTAACATGAAAATATATTTTTTAATTATTTGAAAAGGTCTCAAAATAAAATTTCAATAAATAAATAAATATGTATGTATATATATTCAATATGACCGGTTTTCTTTCATCTAACTTTAAATTTTGAAAAGGAAAAGAAAAAAGGGTAGGCAAGAACTTCAAAATATTAAATCTGAAATACTAAAAAAAATTGTAAAAGGATTTGTGCTTTACGTTTTAAAGGAAACGAAATGTCGGAAATAATTTGTAAGAGATAGATCATTCCTAAGTGCTCAGATTTTTAAATTTTGAGTTATAGGATCTGATCTAACGCAAAGTAAATAGTAATATATTTCATGTTAAAAAAACTAGAGTGACTCACTCTATTTCTCGGACATTTGTGTACATGTCCAAAAAGAGATAAAAGGAAAAAAAAATAACAAATTTATGACACAATGGAAACGCTTGAATTCGAATGCTGAACCTTCTGTTTTGAAACTGGAAACGTTACCTCATGACTATTAAAGCTTGATGATATCGCCGCAATATTTATCACTTATATATACTTTGTCCCATTTCTTAGGCAATTTTCCTTATAGAATCCGTATGAAAAGGTTTTAAAAATGGATTAAATACCTAATCCATCGGCCGATTTGTACGAAAATCTATACAATACAGCTGCTATGCGACAGTGGTTAATAAACATTCCCGAAATGGGAACTGAATCGGATCATATCATTTGAGAGTTTTCGTGGCTATAATCTCTCACTCACTCACATACACTGGATGTTTAACCTAGATGTGTCAAAACTAAAAGTTTTTCCCGGACTTGGCACGGCCCGTTTATTATTTTGCAGTTTACGGCCCAGCCCGTACAAAAATCGGTGAAAACAGGCCCGGCCCGTGCAAAAAATAATGAAATCAGGCGCGGCCTTGCCAGAGTCGACTCAACTTCTAAAAATTCAGATTTTCCTTAACATACAATTAAGATTATTTTAATGAATAGTGCATACATATTTATATGAAAATTTGACAGCATATTTTAGATTACTACATTGTTCAAAAGCCATTATAGAATACAGAATAGCAACATTAATGATCACTTACAAGGAGAGGACCAAGCTTGGTAACCACAGATTTTGATTATTTTTATATATGTTTTAAGGCAGAAGCCCCTTAGTCTCAGATTCAAAGGATTTTATACAACGCTCCTTAGTTCTAGAGAAATAGGGGGGGGGGGAATCTAACATTTTAACACAACTTAAATACTTACTTTGTAGCGAAATTACTGCGTTGGTCGTAGCTCAGTTGTTATGGCGTCTGTTCGTTGATCCGAGGGCCCGCGTTCGAAACCGAAAGGAGCGACGTTTGTTTTTCTTATTTTTTGTTTTATAAATACACTTGTAATTATTATTTAATAATCCAAATTAAAAATTATAATATTGTGCATTAATTATAATGTTAACCTATTTATTTTTTGTTTGTAACTAATTCGTTGTATAAAACATCATAAAACAGTTAATTTTTCTTTTTAATCACTTTTAAATATATTTCATATATGCTTTATCGATGCAATTATATTGAACAATTGTGTCATTGTTTTTAAAGCAAGAAGCATAATTATATTAAAATTTAGCATAAGAATTAAATTAAAACATATTTTTTTGCATATTAAAGATTTTTAAATTTGTAGTACGTATGATTGCGCTTTGAATTAATTTATAATTAATAAAATAAGGTATGATTTTGTAACTTTTACTACTCAATTATGGAACCATTAAAAAAAAAAAAAACTTTAAATGATGAGAAATATTTAATATATCAAAACCAGGCTTAAAAATCAAATAAATTTTAATACACTAACATTATAACTAACATATGTTTAATTGAGATTTATAAATATACTTGTAATTATAATTTAATAAACAAAAAATGAGAACAAAAAACGTAGCTCGTCCCGGTTTCGAACTCGGGCCCTCGTATCAACGAACAGAGGCCATAAGAACTGTGCTACGACCTACGCAGCAATTTTGTTACAAAGTAAGTATTTAAGTTGTGTTAAAATATTAGAACACCCCCCCCCTCTCCTTTTCTCGAGAACTAAGAGGCGTTGTATAAGATCCGTTGAGCCTGAGACTAAGGGGCTTCTACCCTACAACATATATAAAAATAATCAAAATCTGCGATTACCAAGCTTGGTCTTCTCTTTGTTAGACTGTCAGTCTATTGCATTCAAATAAAGACACTAAAAAAATTAACGTAGTTAAGAATAAAAAAGATGCTAAAAAAAAACATAACTTGTATTGCTGCATAATGGGGGGGGGGGATAGATTTTTGAAAATATTTCTCTGTAATTTATTAAAGTATATTTCCAAAGATTCCGTTAACGGAAGTTCATTATCGCAATTACTATTTATACAAAACAAATTACTTCCTCGACACGTCCTGGGAACAATTAAGTCCAGTTCCGGCCAGGCCCGAGTATGTAGAATAAAATGTAACTTTGGTCAGAGTCTACTGAAAGAAAAAAAAAAGTCCCGGGCTCAAACACGGTGTAACCGTCCGATGTCGATTTCTACGTCGGACATATATTTCTGTATTGATGTTGTCAAGCTAACATCGGCTCGTGTAGCACTTATTCTTGTCCCAGTCACGTCCATTGAAAATTGTTCATATTTTATCAGCTTAGTTTCATCCTTTTAAATTTGTTATATCGAGCCGATCGGCCCACTTAATTTTTTTATCGGACTGGCTTCTCCGTTTAATTTAATTTTATCGGCCCTCCCCGGCCCGCTTATAATTTTTTTACCCGGCCCGTTAAAGAATTGTCTTTATTCTGATATATGTATAATATATTATCTAAGTATATAGAGCAACTTTTGTGAAATACTCAAAATCATAAATTCTGAAAATTATCGTCGATAGAATAAGCTCGAAATCCGTTGTTCCCAAAAAGAAGCAAAAAGATGAGGGGTTGTATCAAACATCTGTTGATTAGTGCCAAGATAGCGTACACAATATTGCACGTACTACTATATTTGGATACAACCCCTCATATTTTTGCTTCCTTTTGGGAACAACGGATTTCGAGCTTATTCTATCGACGATAATTTTCAAGCTATGATTTTGAGACTTTCACAAAATTTGCTCTATGTACTTAGATAATATATTATGCATATTATATTTTGATTGCATTCGCGCATGCGCAGTGAAACATTTTTTTTAGTAAACCTGCTCATTTTTCATCAATGTTTATTACTTTTTAATTCTGATTACATAGTATTATGTACAATGTTGTTTGTCATAATTTCTGAAAAGAACTTTTGTTTATATTAAGAACTCTATAAATTATAAGCAAAAAACTAGGCGAAATTTGGGACTGTTTTTATAAAAACCTTAATTTCTCTACGAGTATACATGCTATCCTCATAAAAATGAACACAGTATATTACAATAAGCCACTTATTAATATTCTCGAGTTTGAACGTCTTTGCTACATTAGTTTTTACAGGGTTATCCAAAAGATATTCGTTCATTTTCAATTTGTTGACAGTCCCCTATGGGGTTTCGTGAAAAAATCTTCGCGGAAATATATAACCTATACTATACTGTTTACACACAGTTTCAGGTTAATTCCTCATGTATTTTTCTAGATAGTTAACAAAACGTCTAAAATCGCAAGTGACCGGTCACCTTTGGCAATATAGTGTATATTCAATATAAGTAATTTCTTATTTTGTGCAAATTTAACGTATAACTTGAGAGGTTTCACGGTCATTGCTAAAATAAACTTTGTGGATTAATTAAATTAAAAGGTTGGAAACGTTCAGAAGTACATTTTTTTTAAAAACAAATTTAAGTTTATATACTTTACAATTTTATATTTTAACATTTACAATATTTATGATAAAGATGTAATTTTCTGTTTGTTATGCATATGTGAAACAAACACCTTTTCATCAATTAATTTGCATTTTATGTCCGAATTGTTTGACAATTTCTAACTTAGTAGAAAAGTGTTTATGAATTAGGTTTGTCTGGCGGTCTTGTCTGTCCGTACTCTAACTCGAGTAAATATACTCTTGATTGTTACTACTTGATAGGTGTTATTGAGGTTTAGTGTGGCATATTCGGTTTTAACAATGAAGCGTGTAGGATTTATTGTGCATTTATCTTTGGAGGGATACTCAAAATTATTATTACATTATGGTTTATGGGGAAAATCGTTTGCAATGTAATTTAATGATGTGTCTACTTCAAATATATTGAAATTGATATATATCACTGAGGTTCATTACAATATGCCTACTCTTATGTGAAGTATTTAACGTTCATTTACAGGGACACACAAAATAATTCGTTTACAGTACCGTCTATGAGCGATAACAGCTGGAAGTGCGTTTTCAGTTGCGGTACGAGTTTTTAAATTTTACTACTTTTTTGCATATTACATGGTGTATATACATTCTATATATCATACACAGGGCTGCATAAAAGAATTCTAATGCATTTCCGTTTACTGACGAAAATTACTGAAAGGGAATTTTCAAAAGTTATGAGTTTCCTAAGCGAACTAAATTTTGCAAACTTTTAACTGACATCATCTTTCATCTTATTAACAGGGGACATTTTGTTACAGCATTCTGAAAGTGTAGGAAAGTGTTTCATAATCTGTGCTTGACGCATAATTTTTTTCTTTTTTTTTATATGCTTGAAATGATGTATTCTAACATCTGATGAAATATTTTTCAAATCGAAGCTGTTCAGATGGATTAATTACACCGACTTAAGTGCGATGCTTTTTGGGAAAGTTTGAGGGAAAACAGCTGGGACTCTTGTTTCCCTTTAAGAAACATCGCGAAAATCTACCACAGCCATCCAACGTATCGCAAGCAATACATTGTTAAAAATTTTGTGCTGGATCGAACGAACTTTTGGTACTACAGTAGCTGCAACCATAAGATGGTGAAATCTCGTTCCAATATTTTGAGCTATGACTCAACAGGAGTTCCAAATGTTGGAACGAGATTTCACCATCTTATGGTTGCAGCTGCTGTAGCACCAAAAATTTGTTGGATCCAGCACTATTTTTTTAGCAGTGTATACTCTGGAATTCCGGCATTCTGATCACAAGGTTGGGAGCGCCCTCCTTTCCAAAAATTGGATAAGGGAAAAGAAGGACAACCGATGAAAATAAAATGAGTGGAAATATGAATTGTTTCGAGCATTTTATTTTCATCAATTGAGCAAGAGAGATTAATCAAAAATGGAGTTGATTTGAACTGATCTGTAATCGTATGGTAGCGGGTATGATTTCCGGTTCTGAATTTAAACGTTCTCAGTGATTTGGAATTCACTTTAAAATCTCGACTACTGTAGCGCCACAAAACCAAAATCAAGTGTGCTGTATTTCAAATAAAATGCTTATATTATGACATTGGTATACACTACAGACATTTTTGTCAGAAAATTACAATGTTAATAAAGCTACGATAGCAACCTCGTTTTCTCAATATAAACAATCGATTTAGCCTCTTTTAAACTTCGCCGTCAAACAACACATTTCTTTTGACTTTGTCCAATCATCCCACATCAGGAACGCTGGAAAATTATCAGCATATTCTTGTCCAAAAAGAAAGTCCAGTCAAAATTCAGCATACTTCGTCTGAAGTAGCACAGAATTACTGGGTTCAAAACCCGTTCTGGACTGTATGTTCACATCACAATGGTTCGAAATCTGAAAGAACTTTAAAGAGAGTGGTGCGGACAAAATTTTTAACGTCGAAATAAAGGTCATACTTTAGGAATTTTACTGGGTTTGAGTAACAATATAAACTATTGGGAGGTTTCGAAATATTATATTTCGAGTGTGTCAATTTTTTTTCATACTTAGTCCTTGACATCCATAAAAGCGATGATGAGTGAATGATGAAAATGAAGTGTCAACTGGCCGCTTGCACAGAGCCTTCTTGAAACATAAAAAATATATATATATAAAACAAATCGCACTGCAATTAGTCTAACGTGCTGGCTATGGCATAGCATAAAAAATTTTCGGCTATGGAATAGCATAAAAATCTTTCAAAGTTTGGCCCCATAAAAATGGCTTTAAAATGCTTGTTAAAAATGAAAAATATAGCTACATATAAAATCCTATGTAACGCCATAGATAATTTAATTCTGAACGCTTGTATTAAAAGTTAAAGGAAATCAGTCTAGTGGTTCTCAAGTAATCTAAACAACCAAGTAATTTTTCTTTTAAATGCGTTGACAGTTTGCGGCAATTAGTTACAGCAGCATATATATCACTAACTTTTGTAATAATTTGTATTTCCAAAAATTGGTTTTGGGCTATATTATAAACAACATAAGCTATCAGAAAATGAATAACAATAATAATAATAATAATAACAACAAAAGTTTCAAACTGTTGTTCTCCCATGAGCTAGTACAGCAACCATAGGCTGCTGCAGTGCCACGAAACCAAAAGAAAGTGTCTTGTATTTCAAATAAAAGGCTTATATTCTGACAACGGTATACACCACTGACACATCTGTCAGAAAATAACAGCGTTATTAAAATTACGATCACCGCCTCATTTTCTCGGTATAAACAATAGATTTAGCCCCTTTTAAACTTCGCCGACAAACAACACGTTTCGTTTGACTCCATGCAATCATCCCACACCGCCGACGCTGGAAAACTATCGTCTTATTTCAGGTTAACGGCCTTTTCTACAAAAATGCAATAATTTGGTTGTTGCACTCAGCGAGCAATGTCTATCGGCGTGCCTTCATTGTACTGGACGCGTGTTCGCTGTCGTTATTGTTGCTAATGGTCTCCACGCTTGGCTTGGCCTTGATTACTGCACCCCGCAGTTTTGATTAAGCGCCTCGATTGTGACTTACCTGCGTTGCGCAAGTCCATCTTAAAACAGCTCGGTGCGAGGGGGAGGGGCTGGGGAGTCTTGAAATAACAAAAACACAGTCTGTAAATCGGACATAAGCATCCGGTATTAAAGATTACTTCCTATGAAGAGTTGTCTAATTGATTTTTGTCTAAGTATAGGGCCATTGTGCAAAGGAGAGAAATTACAAAATGGGTGTTAGTCATTCTGTAAATTTGGCAAAGGTTTGAATTAACGAACTGTAATAATACCTCCATAAATGACTAAGGCGACTAAATTCAGTTGCAATTACAGAATAAGAGAAGCAACGGCGATTGTAGATTTGGACAAATAAATGTTATTATATTGATAGCCAATCTTGTAATAGAGCCTGTTGTGAAATAAGTTCATTATTGAAAAATGTTTATGCAAATTGAAATACTTAGTTAATAAACTCCAGTGTTATTAAATATGCGACTATCCTATTCAATTATTATTAAGCAGCAACCTAAAAAAAACTGTCCACTTTTCTGCATTTCATAACACATTCTTCACCACTAACGTAAGTTCATTTGATTTACACATTAAGTACGAAACACATTCCAACGTCACCTACATGTTACATTATACGTATAATAACATTCTAAATATTGCTCACTTATAAATAAGCATGATGTACTCTTTTTAACACTTTCCAAAATAGTTGAAAAGTATTTATGAATTCGGTCGGTCTGTCTGTCCATGCTCTAACTCGCGTAAATATATTTGAATTGGCATGCAATTGATATATGTTATTGAGATTTACTATCGCATTTTCGGTATTGAAAATTATGTATGCACTTATAGTTTTTTTTGCAGGGACACTCAAAAGAATTCCATTACATTACGGTCTATGGAGAAAAATCATTTGCGATTTATTTTAATGATGTTACACAATTTCAAACATATTTAAATTGATATATATCACTGAGGTACACTACAAGATCCTTACTATAGAATATGGTGTGCATAGCACTTATATAGTTTCTTTACAGGGATACTCAAAAGAATTCCGTTACATTACGGTCTATGGAGAAAAATCATTTGAGGTTTAATTTAATAATGTTTCACTATTTCAAACATATTGACATTGATATATATCACTAAGGTGTATTTTAAGGCTTACTATAGAATACTGTGTGTATAGCATTCATCGTTCATTTACAGAGAAACAATAAAGAATTCGGTACTGTTTGTTAACAATAATTGCTGGAAGTGCGTTTCCAGTTGATGAAAGCGTTTTTAAATTTAACTCATAATTTGTCTATTACTTGGTATGTATAAATTCTATAGATCATATACAGGGCAGCACAAAAGTTCTCGAGTACATTTCTGTTTATTGACGGAAATTCCAGAAGGGTAATTTTTGGTATAACTACTTGATACTCGCGTAGAGGGCTCTGATTTTCTACTTAACAGTTTTTAAGTTATTAAAATTGTTTATAAATAATATTGTTCATCACCAGAATCCTGAAAGAGAACGCGATTATTTTTAATGAGACTACTTGGGTAATAAGAGACACAGCTAAAAGTACATATACTATAGAAACAAAAATCACCGGACACTTCCGATTTCAGACTTTTCGATCAATATCTGGAGAAATAATTGGCAAATTCTTCTGGATCTTCAAGAATATAAAGAACATGTTTAACCTCATATTTTTCAGAGAAGGTTTTGATCACGAGGGAAATTAAGGAACCAACAGCAAATTGAATAAAGTATATGATTTGTGATCACTCGAAAATAAAATGCTCGAAATGATCTGTAGCACATGACTATGTGGATCTTGTACAACATTTGAGTAAGAATAGCACGTATATTCATGAAAAATAAAGGTTTCTTTATTTAAAAAAATAAAATAAAAATATCCGCATTTACAGTATGCCGCTGTCGGGTATTTAAAAAAATAAAATAAAAATATCCGCAATTACAGTATGCCGCTGTCGGGAAACTTACCAATGAGCTGTAGAAACAATATACTGTAATTAGAATATAACTATATTAAATATTTGATGAAATATGAGCATTTGTACGATATAATTTTTAATTGTGCATGCACGAACGATAACAAAACCTTTATTGCATAATTTAGTTATCAAATATATAAGGGAACTCATACATAAATTCCAGCCGAAAATCGTGAAAATTCAGAAAGGCATCGGTGATACATACTAGCTGAATTTTAGCTGCTTTCTAAATGTAGATGAATAAAAAGGGATTTTCCATAAATTATCATTTTTTTTATTATTATTAATTTTTCATTGATACTTTAGTACTTCTTTAAAGAATCATCAGTACGAGCTCATTCCAAAAGAAAAAGAAAGAAAGAAAGAACAACAACAGAAAATAGAATTATTAAAATCAAAGCTCCGTTCCAAATTTACACATGGACAGTCGAATAATAAAAAATGACAAATTGCGAAAATAAATAAATAAATAAATAACCTTTATCATCCAGCTACTTTAAGAAAACAACCGAAATTCATCGCACTATATTTTGAATTTTCACGATGTTCGACTGGATTTTTATGAGTCATTCTACATAAATGACTACTAAATTATACAAAAAAAGGTTATCGTTCGCGCAAACGCAGTTAAGAATAATTTAATATGCCCATATTTCGTCAAATATTTAATATATATATATATTCTAATTATAATATATTTTTCTACTGTACTTTGTCAAGTTTATTTAAAGTGGCGTTAAGTTTGTTTGAAAATCCCTGCATTCTATAAATAAAAAGCATGTGAAAAATTCTTGAATTTTTGAAAGAAACCATTATATATATATATATATATATATATATATATATTTCTATAAATATACATGCTATTTTTGCACAAATGAACATAAACGTTGTACAAAATCCTCATAATCATGTGTTACAGCTAAAGAAAGCAATTACCTTCCATAATAAAAAATTATTTTGAGCAGAATAGCTATATATTTGAATATACACTACGCAAAATGTAAAAATCATGATTTTTTTTTTTTATCTGATTCTTTTTTTTTTTAAATCTGATTTTTTTTAAATTAAAATCTGATTTTTTTTATTTAAATTGGATTTTTACGATTTTTTCCCTGCGTTAAAATACAGAATAGCTACCAAGAATTTCAGCTTTCCAAAACAATTAACCCTCTTATTAGTAACTTTACCTTTATTTTTATTCTTTAATTAATAAAATTATAATTATTAGTTAGTAATTACAGAAATTACAAAAACTGCAAATTAGTAATTTCATTAGTAGCATACAATAATGTTATGTACATTAATCCGTTATATAGATATAATACTTTATATAATATAACTTTGATATAATAATACATACTTTATGTAATATAACTTTGATATAATATAATAAAGTAAAACTATATTAAATACTATTAATATTTATATATATTAAAATTATTAATAACGGCTTCAATATTAAATTGTTAACACTGCTTAAAATTAACAATTTTAAAATAATTATCTTATTAGGAAAATAAAATACATTTTTATGGTTTAATTACTAAAATAATAGTTAATAATTTAGTATTCAGAATACAAAAGAAAAAGGGACACAGTGCTAGTTCAGTACTAAAGGCCTTATTTCATGAGAAAATATATTAGTAATGTGTTTAGCAACGATATAAGGGGGGGGGGGGGGAAGTATATATTTTTTTTAATATGATAAATAAAGTGACAATTTTTTAATGGTTTTTATGAATTACAAATTGAAAAATATTAAATTATAACATTATTTAATAACTTTTATTGTAAATAAAGTCCAATATTTTCAATATTATAAAGTCCAAAATTTAAAGGTCTTGTGCACACGGATTTAGAAATGCTGTGGTATGGAGCAGTTTTTTACATGAAATCTCTGGGTACAACTAAAGATGGATTTCACTATTTTTTTAAAAGAGCAAAATGCATTTTGAAAATAAAAAGTACGGTGCTGCGCTTTAAAAAAAAATGGCTTAGAGGGTAAGTTATTAAGTAATTACAAAATTCAAAACTGCAAATATGTAATTTCATCAGTTAGTAGCACAAATAACAAAACAAATATTATTTGCAACTTGTTTCACACGAGCAGGGAAGACCGAGCTATGCTCGGTCAAAATTAAATTTGAGTTCAAATATCATGACCCATGACCAAAATGACCTATTTTAAGATGAGCTATTTTTAGATAAAATAGCTTGATCCCTAATGACCCATGACCAAAATGACCCACTAATTGAATTTTCTCGAACATGTGACCTAGCTCAACAGTCTTCTCGTGCCCGAAAACCATAGGATGCAAAACTTAGTGTAAATAGTATGAGCAGTTTTTAAGTTAAAATAGCTTGACCCATAATGACCCATGACCAAAATGACCCACTAATTGAATTTTCTCGAACATGTGACCTAGCCCAACGGTCTTCTCGTACCCGAAAACCATAGGATGCAAAATTTAGTGTAAGTAGTCTGAGCCGCTTTTTAGATAAAATAGCTTGACCCATAATGACCCATGACCAAAATGACCCACTAATCGAATTTTCTCGGACATGTGACCTAGCCCAATGATTTTCTTGTGCCTGAAACTCGTAGGATACAAAATTTAATCAAAATCGTTAGAGCCGTTTTTTAGATAAAATTAATTTGACCCGCGTTGACCCACAAATGACTCACTAATCGAAAGTTCTCGAACATGTGACCCAGCCCAATAGTCTTCTCGTGCCCGAAAAGGGTCGGATACAAAATTTCGTCAAAATCGTTTGAACCGTTTTTTAGATACAATTAGCTTGACCATGACCCTAAATGACCCACTAATCGAATTTTCTCGAACACGTGACCTAGCCCAATCGTTTTCTGGTGCCTCAAAACGGTAGGATGCAAAATTTCGTCAAAATCATTCGAGCCGTTTTTAATATAAAATTTGCATAACCACACACACACACAAGATTTGCTCGTATTAAAATATATGATTTGTACTTTTAATTGGCTAAATCTATACTCCCACACATGTATGTGTATGATGAAAAAATTATGAAAATTAGTTACTCATTCATGAACACATGCAAATACTGAGTAAATATAAGAATAGCCAGTTATATCCGAAATTCTCAATATAGTAGAGTACCGCTAATCCGTCAACATCTAATTCGCAAACGCTGTAATCTGCACTGTATAAATGAATGTAAACGAAGACTTTTAATTCTTAAAAAGTATTTTCTAAATATCAAGAATTTTTTAGTTTTCTTCCCATCTTTAATCTTATATGATACATATGTATCATAATCAATTTAACTTATTTTTTACAATTTAAAATGATAGCACACAAAAATATTTTATTTATTTAATCAATTATATGGTGAATCAATATATATAAAAGTTTTATTATATATTTCTTTTAAAAAATGTAATAATCAAATTGCATTTGTATTAACGAAAGATAATTACATAGACAATATATTTAATCTTTCATCTAGAAATTATTCAATTTATAGAAATGAAGATAAAACAGTTTATACAAAAATCAAGCAATTAATTCCTTAAATCAATGCTAATAAATATAAATATCAATAAATTAATATTTAATACTTGAAGTGTATTTACAATATTTGATGAAAGATATTTGAATTTTGAAAAACAAAAGTTTATGGCTTAGCAGCCAATTATGGCTACTTATAGAAGACTGCAAGGTACAATACAGACATATAAATCATATATTTTAATACAAACAACTACTGATGACGTATTTTAAAAATAAGTTATTTTTTAAATAAATTTTATTTAATTCATATGTTTAAGGTGCATTTTATTTAATCTTAAAAAAGAGCAATCAACAGTCTAAATGAGTCCAAAATATGAATAAAAAAGGTGTAAACAAAGATTAAATACAAATGAGCTGTGTTCTGCAGAATGTTTGAAACCAAGCTGTGTGGATTAGTGATCTTACTGTATATTAAATAGCAGCATTCTTACTACTCAGTGAGGATTGTTAGTATTCAGTATTTTAAATTAAAAAAGAACAAGAACAAAAAATCATACGTCAAACATAGATTATGTAACACTTTCCAACGCTTCCAAAATAATTTTACAAATCATTACCGTTTAATAAGCTGAAAGATAACATCTAAGTGAACAATTTGGAAAACGCATAACATATTTAAAAACGTAATTTCAGGAATTTCCAACATACACAATATTCGGAAAAATATCCGAATACTTTTATTCAGCCCTGTATATGATCTATAGATTTGTATATATACAACATAGGATGCTAAATTTTAGTTTAGTTAGGAAACGCGTAGCACAGTTTAAAATTCTCCTTCTGGAGTTTCTGTCAATAAACGGAAATGTGTTCGCGAACTTTTGTGCTGCCCTGTATATGATCTACAGAATTTAAAAACACCAAGTAATAGACAAAAAGTGAGTTAAATTTAAAATCGCGTTCAGCAATTTAAAACGCACTTCCAGGAATTATTGTTAACAGACAGTGGAGAATTCTTTTGTGTGTCTCTGTAAATGAACGAGCACTGCTGTACACACAATATTCTGTAGTAAGCCTCTTGTAATGCACCTTAGTGATATATATAAATTTCAATGCGTTTAAAATAGTGAAATATTATTTAATTAAACCGCAGACGATTTTTCTCCGTAGAATTAATGTAACGGAATTCTTTTGACTGTCCCTGTAAAGTAACTATAAGTGCTATGCACACCCTATTCCATATTAAGCTTCTTGTAATGCACCTTAGTGATATATATCAATTACAATGTGTTTGAAATTGTGTAACATCATTAAAATAAACCGCAAATGATTTTTCCCCATAGACCGTAATGTAACTGAATTATTTTGAGTGTGCCTGTAAAAAAAAACTATAAGTGCTACATACTTCAGTTGAAATAGGGATTATGCTATAGTTGACGACAATAACATATAAAAATTGCAGGGCAATCCGAACATATTTACGGGAGTTAGAGTACGGACAGACGGCAGACGGACAGACGGCAGATAAACCGAAGTCATAAACACTTTTCAACTAGGTTGGAAAGTGTTAAAAAGGATAGTATCCTTTTAAATGCCTAACTAATTTCTTTATTTGGTGTATATATGAGTTTAAAAGTGAAAATATATATATATATATATATATATATATATATATATATATATATATATTTCACCTTTACTACAGAAACTTTTGCTGTGCTTAACATTTTTATGCCAATTAGATTTTTTTCTCTTACACATTGTTTTACAATGGCCGTTAGGCAGATGTCATTCTTTCATTCTTCTTTAGTTATAATTTGCTATAAATTTAAAAATAAGGTACTGGTTATTTATTCTTTTAATAGTAGAAATTTATTATACTTGATTTAATTTCTTTATTTAAAAGTAATTGTGACATTGCAAATTATATTAGATTTAAAAATCATTTTTAAATAAAATGCTTAAAACTTTCTTTTTACAAACTTACTGTACTTATTTTTTTTACAATCTAAGGAATTAAGCTTAAAAACAAAGCTTTTTTTTTGTTTATTCATAAGGTAAAATATCCATAGAAACTTTCCAAATTATGTTTATACTATCTTAGATTTTTTTTATGACATTTTAAACATTTAGAAAATTTGTGATTTAAAAAGTATCAACTGATTTAAATCAATGATTTTTTAAAAAAATCCGTTGATTTAAATCATGATTTAAATCATCCTATTAAAATCGTTAACACTCTACTACATAGCATTTCAAACTTTAGTTCAGTTAGAAAATTCACTTTTAGCAATTTTCTCCAATATATAGAAATGCACTAGAATTCTTTTGTACATCCCTGAATGATATCTAAAGATTTTTGTACACACCACATATTAAGCTAAAATTTTATTCAGGTAGAAAACGTATAACACAATTTAAAATGCACTTCCATCAATTACCAGCCATAAACGGTAATGTATATTTTTCTTCGCGTACATGGATTTAGTTATATTCCACAAACTTCTCTTGACATACTAGATAGAGTTCAGCAGGAAAATGCACAACACAGTTAAAAATTACCCTTAAACAATTCCCTCCCATAGTCAGTAATACTTAGGAATTCCTTTCTGTAACATTGTATGCATGATTAACAGAATTTATACACACGCATGTATTATGCAAAAATTGAGTTAAACTCAAAAATGCAAACCAAAGTTGAAAACGCACTTCCAGCAATTATCGCTCATAGACAATACTGTAACCGAATTCTTTTGTGTGTCCAAATAAATGAACGATAAAAGCAATGCATACCATACTTTTCAGTCAGAAACTTATAGTGCATCTCAGTAATGCATATAAATTTCATTATGTTTGAAATAGTGTAACAACATTAAAATATACTGCAAACGTTTTTCCCCGGAAAGAAAATTATGTAACAATTGTTTTGTGATTTTCTGTAAATGAATAAAAAATGCTTTGCATCCCATATTCTACATAAAGCATGTTTTAGTGCACTTCAAAATTGAATATATCAATTTCATTATGATTGATATTTTGTAACATCATCAAAATGTATTTGAAACGATTTTTCACATTGACAGAATACTTTTGACTGTCCCTGTAAATGAACTATAAATGCTACACATTTTCTATAGCTATCCACCAATAACATATAAAAAGTTTAGGGCAATCCAAACATAATTACGAGAGTTAGAGCATTGGGCAGATGGACAGACAAACCGAAGTCAAACACTTCTCAACTACATTGGAAAGTGTTATAAACAATGTACATATAGAAATAGTGACAACTTTTTTATTGGAGAAGTAATAATAAATTAAATCCAAAACTATATTTAAGCATTTTTTTTAATATATACATAAAAAAATTTTTATTTTCTTTCTGTCTCTTATTACCTTACCTTTCCCTATACTCATATTTTAAGTATATACTTCGTTTTCTCGATTACAGACATGAAAAATCAATTTTAAATAAAAGATGACATCTATAAGTTAAATAGGGATTCGATGCATTCTCTATAAGATTATAGGTTGCTAAATTGGAAGTGAACAGCTTTTGTCCTTCAAACTATTCAGATAAAACACCTTTTCACATTTTTCTAATAGCAATGTTTCTTGAAATCTATATAAACATGTAGAACTGAATAATGCTCGATTATATTTCTGGACAAGGTTATTAAGTGCGTATGATTAATCATATTTCGGCATGCTATTTAAAATATATATACATAAAAAAATTTTTATTTTCTTTCTGTCTCTTATTACCTTACCTATCCCTATACTCATATTTTAAGTATATACTTCGTTTTCTCGATTACAGACATGAAAAATCAATTTTAAATAAAAGATGACATCTATAAGTTAAATAGGGATTCGATGCATTCCCTATAAGATTATAGGTTGCTAAATTGGAAGTGAACAGCTTTTGTCCTTCAAACTATTCAGATAAAACACCTTTTCACATTTTTTTAATAGCAATGTTTCTTGAAATCTATATAAACATGTAGAACTGAATAATGCTAGATTATATTTCTGGACAAGGTTATTAAGTGCGTATGATTAATCATATTTCGGCATGCTATCATATATATTATTTCTCCTGTCAACATCCCTTTTTCTAAGAAAATATGAAACGCAGAACAACGAATGAGATACCATATGAAAGGTTTTAGAACCGGCTTCTGACATAGCCCACTTAACAATTCGTTAAAACATGTTTTTGATTAAAATTTGCTGAAAATTAAAAATTTAATCCTCATTGTTTTCATGAAAGAAATGTAAGGTTTTCCTGAAATTATTGTTGCCAAAAAAAAATAAAATATCACATTATAGGATGCTCATAGCAATTATTATAAAAAACACCGCAAGGGTATATTTTATACTTATGATTAAAAAGCGAAATTGAAATTGAAATGTTTAGATTTATATTTCTATGTTTTATGTTTTTCCCGAAGCGGATGACGTCATCCTCTAATGCAGTCAAAATACGATTGTTAATTTTTTTTTTCTCGCGCGTGCATTTTGCAATCTTGGATCAGTTTTTAGTCTAACTTTGATGAAATAAATTAGATGATATTCTGGCTTGACTAACAATTAAATGTTGTTTGCAGATATTTTTATCCTTGCTTTTTCTTTAGAAGTTTAAACCTGCATCTAATAAATATTACATATTGATAAAAAATGATACTTCTCTATTATCCCGTCGACCACTTTTCATAACAAAAAACTATCGCCAAATAAACGGGAGAACGTTGCCATTGGAATATCAAAAAATAAATAAATAAATAAAATATAAGAATTTAAGGACACAATTGTTATTTTAATGAATAAAATAACTACTAAATCAGTAAAACATAATGGAAAATACACGCAAATGTCGAATGTAAAACCACTAGATGACGTAACAAACACGCATAATGATTCTGACATCAAGTAAATGGGACTGCATTTTTGGTGTTTAATCTTACAGTTTGGCGGTAGTTTTTTGTTATGAAAAGTGGTCGACGGGATAATAGAGAAGTACCTAAAAATATTAGATTTCAGTGCGAAATCTTCGCACGGGCCCTCTGGTTTAATATATATATATATATATATATATATATATATATTGGTAGATTTTTCCAAACAGTGTTCTATTTTATTTAAGTATTATTTGTGTAATAATTCAATATTCTTTACATTATTTAAATTTTTTTCAAGTAGTTTTAATGTTTGCAGATATGTTCCTATAGTGTACCAGCTCATTTCGTTCGGTCTGAAGAAGATTATTTTAAAACTACTGCCTTTGAAATTATACTTTTTATTTTATGTGAAAAAGTTTCATTACCATGCGCCTATCGTTTTTGCCTACACATATATCTATTTATACACATACATAAAGAGAGGAGGGGGACATAAATTAAAAACCGATTAAAACAATCCATTTAAAAGAAAATAATGCAGTGCTACGTTTTTTCTAATTATAAATGAAATTGCATCTTATCCCACCTCACTCAAATACAAGATCTGCAAGGAGCGAATAAAATTTCAGATCTTTTAATTTCAAAGATATTAAACAAACTTCATCCCAAAACATAATTTATGAATATACATGAGATGAAACGAATGCAATTTTCAATGCTTACTTCATTTCATTAAGAAAAAATATTTCAGAAATAAATTATAAAAACGACATGATATCCAAAATTTCATAAATACAAATTTATTTCAGCTAGCATTTTTCTTTCTTTCTTTCTATTACATTTAATCACAAACATGAATATATTTAATCACAAGCGCGAGAACGCCAACGAAATAATCTCATTTACAAAAACAAAACTCAAAAAATATAGATTAGTTCTACTCCAACAACGAGACATGTAGTTTTCTGTGCTACGAATTGATTGAAATTGGAAAATAAATCGTGTTTCTTCTCACAGGTTTTAAAGCATTTTCAAAACACACATCTCTGAGGATTATTATTTTATTTTTACTTATGAAATGACGACAGTGAGATCTGAATCATTCGCTTGGATTATTCATTATTATTTTTAACTGACAGAAACAATATTAGATTTGATACTACCAAACATCACCTTTATTTAACATTTTCAAAATAAGTGGAATGGAGTAAATTTAACGAAGTAAAGATATTTTTAATTATTTTGTGGGAACAACACAAACTTTTAAGTATTTGAAACTAACTATTGCTTGAAATGATAATTTTATATAATAAAATAGCTCGTTGTGCACAAAAAAGCCTTTGAATGCTTTTTTTACATTTGAAATATTTGAAAATAAATAATATACATCACCTTTATTTAAAATGTGCAAATTAAGGAGGACGATTTTTTTTAATGCAAACACAGTGAATAAAACTTCATTATTTAAAATTTATTTAACTGCATATAATTTAAATAAACAAATAAATGAAATGAAACTTCATAATTTCCCTAAAATGTGTAAAATGATTTTCTTTTCAATTTAAGATATTTATTATTTTGTGTGAACAGCACGAACCTTTAAATATTTGAAACAAACTATTGCTTGATATGATAATTTTATATGATGAAATAATTGCGTTGTACAACAAAAATTTAAAAAAAAATTATCTTTAAATGATTTTTTTTTAATTTGAAAATAAATTTTATTTCTCACCTTGAGATTGAAAGCATTTTCAAAACACACATCCCGGAATTTTCTTTCCTACACCCCCAATCTCATGAAATGACGACGACGACACCAGAATAATTCTTTTGGATTGTATTATTTATTTTTAACTGACAGAAACAATGTTAGGTTTGATACTAACAAACACCATCTTTATTTAAAATGTGCAAAATAAGTCGAACGAAGTAATTTTTTTTTTTAATGCAGATGCAGTGAATAAACTTTATTACTTAAAATTTATTTAATAGTATATAATTTAAAATAAACAAATAAATGAAATATAGCTTCATAATTTACCAAAATTTGTGTAAAATGATTTTCTTATAAATTTAGCATATTTTTTAAAATTTTGTGTGAACAACAACAACCTTTAAATATTTGAAACAAATTTTTGTTTGAAATGATAATTTTACATAATGAAATAATAACTGCGTTGTATAACAAATTAAAAAAAAAATACTTTTAAATGATTTTTTTATATTTGAAATATTTGAAAATAAATTGCATTTTTCCTATCGAGGTTTAAAGCATTTTCAAAAATCACACATTCCGAAATTTTATTTTTCCCACGCGTGAAATAACGACTAACAGAATAAACAAATATAAATATATCATCACCATTGGATTAGTTTTTTTTATTTTTAACTAATAGAAACAATAATAGAGTTGATACTAATAAACAACCCCTTTATTTAAAATGTACGAAATAAGTGGAAGGAAGTAATTAAAAAATTAAAAAATTAAATAAAAAATAATAATGCAAATGCAAAGAATAAACTTCCTTACTTAAAATTTATTTAACTGCTTATAATTTAAGTAAACAAATAAATGAAATGTAACTTCATAGTTTCCTTAAAATGTGTAAAATTATTTTCTTTTAAATTTAAGATAATTTTAATTATTTTGTGTGAAAAACACGAACCTATAAATATTTGAAACAAACTATTGCTTGAATGAATGTAATTTTATATAATGAAATAATAACTGCGTTGTACAATAAAAATTAAAAAATAAATTCCCCTTCACATGTTTTTATTTTTTTACTTTTGAAATATTTGAAAATAAATCGTATTTCTCCTCTCGAGGTTTAAAACATTTTCAAAACACACATCCCGGAATTTTGTTTTATTTTTTACCCATGAAATGACGACTGCGAGATCGGAATTATTCCCTAGGTTTATTTATTTATTTTTAACTGGCAGAAACATTATTAGATTTGATAGTAACAAACATCACCTTTATTTAAAATGTGCAAACTAAGTGAAACGAAATAATTTTTTTTTTAAATGTTATTTGTTTTTTGTTTTGTTTTTTTACTTTTTTTTTTTTTTTTAATGCAGATGCAGTGAATAAACTTCATTATTTAAAAATTTATTTAGCAGTATATAATTTAAATAAACAAATGAAATGTAGCTTCATAATTTACCTAAAACGCGTAAAATGATTTTCTTTTAAATTTAAGATATTTCATTGTAACAAACATCACCTTTATTTAAAATGTGCAAACTAAGTGAAACGAAATAATTTTTTTTTTAAATGTTATTTGTTTTTTGTTTTGTTTTTTTACTTTTTTTTTTTTTTTAATGCAGATGCAGTGAATAAACTTCATTATTTAAAAATTTATTTAGCAGTATATAATTTAAATAAACAAATGAAATGTAGCTTCATAATTTACCTAAAACGCGTAAAATGATTTTCTTTTAAATTTAAGATATTTCATTGTAACAAACACCACCTTTATTTAAAATGTGCAAACTAAGTGAAACGAAATAATTTTTTTTTTAAATGTTATTTGTTTTTTGTTTTGTTTTTTTACTTTTTTTTTTTTTTTTAATGCAGATGCAGTGAATAAACTTCATTATTTAAAAATTTATTTAGCAGTATATAATTTAAATAAACAAATGAAATGTAGCTTCATAATTTACCTAAAACGCGTAAAATGATTTTCTTTTAAATTTAAGATATTTCATTGTAACAAACATCACCTTTATTTAAAATGTGCAAACTAAGTGAAACGAAATAATTTTTTTTTTTAAATGTTATTTGTTTTTTGTTTTGTTTTTTTACTTTTTTTTTTTTTTTTAATGCAGATGCAGTGAATAAACTTCATTATTTAAAAATTTATTTAGCAGTATATAATTTAAATAAACAAATGAAATGTAGCTTCATAATTTACCTAAAACGCGTAAAATGATTTTCTTTTAAATTTAAGATATTTCATTGTAACAAACATCACCTTTATTTAAAATGTGCAAACTAAGTGAAACGAAATAATTTTTTTTTTAAATGTTATTTGTTTTTTGTTTTGTTTTTTTACTTTTTTTTTTTTTTTTTAATGCAGATGCAGTGAATAAACTTCATTATTTAAAAATTTATTTAGCAGTATATAATTTAAATAAACAAATGAAATGTAGCTTCATAATTTACCTAAAACGCGTAAAATGATTTTCTTTTAAATTTAAGATATTTCATTGTAACAAACATCACCTTTATTTAAAATGTGCAAACTAAGTGAAACGAAATAATTTTTTTTTTAAATGTTATTTGTTTTTTGTTTTGTTTTTTTACTTTTTTTTTTTTTTTAATGCAGATGCAGTGAATAAACTTCATTATTTAAAAATTTATTTAGCAGTATATAATTTAAATAAACAAATGAAATGTAGCTTCATAATTTACCTAAAACGCGTAAAATGATTTTCTTTTAAATTTAAGATATTTCATTGTAACAAACACCACCTTTATTTAAAATGTGCAAACTAAGTGAAACGAAATAATTTTTTTTTTAAATGTTATTTGTTTTTTGTTTTGTTTTTTTACTTTTTTTTTTTTTAATGCAGATGCAGTGAATAAACTTCATTATTTAAAAATTTATTTAGCAGTATATAATTTAAATAAACAAATGAAATGTAGCTTCATAATTTACCTAAAACGCGTAAAATGATTTTCTTTTAAATTTAAGATATTTCATTGTAACAAACATTACCTTTATTTAAAATGTGTAAAATAAATAGAACGAAGCAATTCTTAAAATGAAAAAAAAAAAATGTTTCAGTGTAACATAAATGACATTTAGCTTAATATAAACTTAATAATCGTTTAACTGCATATAATTTAAATAAACCGTAGTTTTGTGGTTTCTCTTAAATGTATAAAATGTCTGATATTTATTAATATATTTTTTAATTATTTTGTGTAAATAACACGAACCTTTTTACATTTGGAATTTGAAGCATTGATTGAAATATTTTTTTTATTATAAAATCATAACTGCATTGTACAGCAAAATTAAAAAAAAAAAAACGCTTTCAACGAATTCTGATGATTTTATTAAATCTTACGTGCTCAATTAATATATGTAATAGGATTTTTTCTTTTATTTTTAATATCACGTATAGTTTTGACAGAAAGATTATACGCAAATTGGAATTTGATTATAATCTGTTACGTTATTGTATTTCTCAATAATGAATGAGATTTTTTTTTCAGATCTTAGAAAATAAAGTAAACATTTAGTATAAAAAATGTTTCCTAGCTTTTTATATAAGGTAAAACCTGTTAAGATGGAATCGCAAGAGACAACAAGAAAATTCGTATTAGACATGAATCCGTCCTAATTAGGTTACAGCGTCAATTCAATTTAATTTTCTAGCTGGGATCATGAAATTTGGAATTACGTCAGGATTCAGTGATAAATGAATTACGCAGAATAAAGTTCAAGAATTTTGGGAATTTTTAAAATAAGAGCATTTACTGAAAAGATCCCCAAAAAAATACATGACAAATTACGTATTTTACAGATAAAAAATGCGAGAAAACTGACGTCAGTTTTGAGAATTTCAGTTTAAAAAAAAAATAATAATAATTAAATATTTAGTTTTATTTAGAGGATATAAAGTATGTATGCGGCGCTGTGTTATTACTCTTGCAACAATTTTAAAGATAAGATTCTATAAAAGAATAACTCTAGTAAGATAAATGTTGTTTCAAGCATACAAAAGAATAAATGTAAACAAGAAAGAAAAATCATGCATCACGTATAGTTTATGAAAACACTATTAGTATATTGTTATAAAACATCATTTTTCACATACGATAAAAGCATATTTCTAACCAAAAGAAAAAAAATTAGAAAATGACTTCAAATAGAAAACCCATAATTAGAAATAAACGCCATAGACGGCAATGAATTGGAGTTATTTTGTGAAGCCCTGCAAATGATGTATATATTTTTATGTACCGCGGAATTCAAAATAGAGACGCTGGCGATTTTCTCTTAAATCACTATGATAGAAACATACTTTGAATTACAAAAAGTATAGAAATCAAGTAAAGCTTACACCTGCGGCGTTTCAGATTTATGGAATTTGTTTTACAGAGGACTTTATATGTAATTAAAATACAAAATTTAATGTTTTATATGTGCCTATTTTCTTATAACATTTTTAGAAAAATGTTGTCTTGCATCCAAGAAATACATTTAAAAAAAATCGCATTCTTCTACGACCAAAACTTTCCGTGTTAAGCTTCTTTGAAATTTTTTACACATTTTTTCCGACACTAAAAACGACTTTCCACTTTTAGTGCCAGAAAACGCCGAAATTCATGGGTACGTCTCCATTATCCCGTCGACCATTTTTCATATAAAAAACTATTGCCAAACTGTAACGCTAAATAAAAAAAATGGAAGACTGTTGCCATTGAAATATCAAAATAATAATAATAAATAAATAAATAAATAAATAAAACAAGAAATTCGGAAAAGCCCCACTCACCAAACTATCAACTATCAGCAAGTTTAAACAATAAAATTTACAATATATATAAAAAAATAAAAATAAAATAAAATATTTTATATTTATTTATTTAGATTTTTTATCTTAATTATCCCTCTTAGCTGGTGAATACATGTTTGTGACGTCAGTTGAAACTATTCGTACGTAAATATTCATCGCAGCAATTTTTCAAACTTGTTTTTCTTTTAACATCAGGACACCTCCGTTTAAGGACGCAATTGTTATTTTAATTAATGAAATAACTAATAAATCAGTAAAACATAATTAAAAATACAGGTAAATGTCGAATTGCAAACCACTTAATGACATATCAAACACGTGTTTACGATTCTGACGTCAAGTGAATGCGACACAACGATCACACATTTTTGGCGTTAAATCCTATAGTTTAGCGATAGTTTTTTGCTATGAAAAGTGGTCGAAGGGATAATGGGGAAGTACCTATTCATGTTATTACATGCACTGTCAAAAATTTTCTGGTAGGTTGAACCAACTGTTGCTGCTGAAGTAGCTGCAACCATAAGAGAGGGAAATCTCGTTCTTCATTGGTTGGTGCATGGTTAAACCAGAGCTTCAAATTTTGGAACAATATTTCATCATTTCTTATGGTTGCAGCTCCACAAATTTTTAATTGTGTAAAAGCAGCATTAATTTAATTTTAATGATTTTTAAAGTAACAAAAAAAATTGTTATTTATATTATTTCTACAAAATTAATTTTGTTTTCAATGTTAATGTACATATCTGTATTTCTTCATTAACCAATCATAAAGCATTTATTTAATTTTAGAATGGAAATTGCAATAATAGCATAAAGAAAAATTACATTTCATCTCTGAAACAAGCACTTATTTTAATCTACGAATGTTAGTTTTAATATTTACATTTCGCGAAATTGTAAATATTAAAACAATTGTAAATACTAATTCAAAGAGTGCATTTTTCTTTTACATTTTTTTTTCTCGTATTTCAGATTATTTATTAATCAGCATAATAGGAACGGAAAATCGAGAACAAAAATTTAACTTTTTTTCCCCCTTGAATATATTTTTATTTATTTATTTTGCCCTTTGAGAATAATTTGCTTATGTACATAAAGTTTGCTGGAAAAAAAATATATGTATATATAAACCTTTTCATAATATCTTAATGATTACAATTCTGCACAAGTGAAGTACACATATATATAAATACTTTTATACCTAATTTCTATAACTGCACAGAAAAACACTCAATAGATTTCTAAAAACATTTAGTACAAAAAAAAAAAAAAAAAAAAAAAAAAAAAAACACGCTTTGACAAGTGTTTTGGAGTTTAAAAAAATAACCATAAAAGAAGTGTATAAGTTTCGAATTCGTTTGAAATTCTAAATAAATGAAAAGAAAAAAAAAAGGCAATTTACTAAATAGGTTTAGTTCGAATTATAAGTTTTTATTTGTAGTTTAATTTTTCATTTCAAGAAACTTTTTCGTACATCATCTTAATTTAAAGGAAAGCTACAGTTTTAAAACAAATGCAAGAAAAAGAAAAATTTCTACATATGTTTTCAGTTTTGAATTTCTTATGAAATCTATTTGCTTAATTTTTATTTCTTAGTATTATTTTTAATGAAAAATTAAATGGTAAAATGGATTAATCTCGAAAAATGTATACTTTTTTTTTTTTTTTTTTTTTTTTACAAAAAATTAGAATACAGCAGAAGAAAAATTTTAAAGTAAGTAACTCCAAGCTCATATGGTAAATACACACAAAAATAATATGAATGGTTGTATAAATAAAAAAATAAAAAGGGATAATAACAGGAAAAATAAACAGGGACTCTAAACAATATTTCTAGTAGGGAGAAATTGACGAGGATTCTATTAAGAAGTTGATGCAATACTTTTTTTTTTTAATACACCACAAAGTTATTGGAAATGTAAAGTTTAAAGTTAAAAGTTTAATTTTCAAAAAAATATTTTTGAATACATGCTAAGTGTATCCGCCATAACCTCATAACGGAGAAAAGTTTAAAGATATTCTTAAAATGTTATTGAACTCTAAGTTCTATTTTAAGTATATATTTTATATGTATTCGGTTTCAGTAGGGCCCGACTAACCTCTAGTACTAGTGGAAGCACTGTATCAATTTTAGACACCCCCCCCCCTTTCGTTTGGAAAAGTTCTCCAAATTCTACATACATAGAGTCATCAATTTCTACAAATATTATTCCCGGGAGTCAGTCAGCCGAGTTCAAATATATTTCATTAAATAGCTTTTTTTATGTTCCCTGTATAAATTTTAGATAAAGTATATTTATAGTATAGTATATTATAGTGTATAGTATATGTAGTTCTTGTATGTTAAGTTACACGGGTGGTTTCTAAAACCAGCACATCAGGATGTCGCATGTGATTGGTTAACAGCCTATTGCTCATATTTAGATTTCCCGGTTAATAAGTTTCCTGAAGTTGTGTGGATATTCTCTTGCATTAAACAAACTTTTCCCTTTAAAAAAATAAAAAATAAAGATGCGATGTAAAAGAATTAAAATGGGAATTAAAGTTAGTTATTTTACAGTTATTTTACAGTTATTATGGGATCCTTCTTAAATTTTGAGGAGGAAACTCATGCTTCATGTGATTTTTGAGTAGTCAGGCCTGAATTTTCGTTTATTAAATTTTGTACTGTATGAATGCACATGACAGAGAAGTACAGACAGAGAAAATTTGTTTTTAATAGTTGAAAAGTGTTTACGAATTCAGTTTGTCCGTCTGTCCATGCTCTAACTTGCATAAATATACTCAGATTTTCATACAAGCTATGTGTGTTATTGAGGTTTACTATCGCATGTTTGGTATTGAAAATGAAGTGTGTAGCTCTTATAGTTCATTTACAGGCACACTCAACCATAATGTAACGGTAAAGAATTCCTTTACATTATGGTCTATGGGGGGGAAATGGTTTCTGGTGTACTTTAATATGTTACAATATTTCAAACATGAAATTGATATTTATCATTGAAGTTCATTACAAGAAGCTTGCAGTAGAATAAGATGTACATAATGTTTATCGCTCATTTACAGGAACACACAAAAGAACATGGTTACAGTAATGTCTGTCAATAATAATTAAATAATTGCTAGAAGTGAGTTTTCGGGTGTGGCACGCGTTTTTAAATTTAACTTTTTCTTTAATATTACTTGTTGTATATAAATTCTAAAGGTCTGATACAGGGCTGCACAAAAGATCTCGAATACATTTCGGTTTATTGGTGGAATTCGCTGTAGAGGAATTTTGAACTGTGCAGTTCTTAATTGAAGTAAATTTTAGAATACTATGTAGTATATATATATATATATATATATATAGATAGATCTATAGATTCGTATTTTATACGCTGTGGTACAAAATAATTCGAATATTTTTCTGACTATTGTCGGTAATTGCTGGCTTTAGGTTTTGAAATGTGTTATGCCTATTTCCAAGAGTTTTGTAATCTGTGCTTGCCGCATTTTCTTTCTTGTTTAGTAATATTAATGCACTGTAAAGAAATATTCTGTTGATTTTAGAGAAAAACTGTCAGCCAGGACGTCGATACATAAAATATAATTGAATTTTAAGCGTTCTAAAATATATTTTGGTGGAATTTCATGATTTTCCAACTGCTAGATTTATTTTGTAAAGCATTATCAATAAAATTTCTCCACAGGACAAGTAAAAGTAAATAAACTGTCTGTTTCTCAGTACACAATGCAGAAATCTGCTGATTTTAGAGCAAAAGACTGTCAGCCAAGACGTCAGTAAAAAACTGTTTATTTTCCGAAAAAAAAAATCTGTGTATTACGAACTTTTATTTTAATAGACATTCCTGTAAAATAAACGGTTTACAATTTTTTTTTCTAAATTGGACAGTTCTTTATTGGCATCCTGGCTAACTGTTTGTTACTATAAAATCAACAGTTTTTTTACAGTGTGGTAGTTAATACTTTATATTTCAACAAATACAATGAAAAATAATAAACTCGAATATGAACAATATTATTTTAAGCATAAAAAGTTTTAAAAATGAACATAAGTTAATGCATTACTGACTTTAATGTGAAAAAATATTTCTTACAAATACTAGGACATTTTTGGGGGGTAAAGGGTGTAGGGCGGGGTTGGGCACATATATTTTATGCATAGAATTTATTATGTTATGTGGTTTAATTGTTTTTGGAGTTTACCTGTGTTTGTCTCACCTTAAAACAAAATAATGATTCAAACAGTAATCACTTGAAGCTAATAAAGATACGCGAAAAGAGAAAAAGAGAAAAAGTAGCGTCATCTTTTGAGAATTCTAATAATCTGTATTAGTTGCAATAAAATTGAAATTCAACGATAAGTAACATTATTTTAAAAAATTGGATTTTGAAAGAAACTGACCACTTTTATATGTTGCATATATGCAACACTCCAATAGGAATTGCCAAAATGTCAAATTGAATTTAATGCTAAAATGAATAAAATACTGTCAAAATGTACAATATTTTTTGTTATATCCTTAGTTAGACATTGAAAAATTTGATTAACATTTTCGAATGAAATCATGCAAGAGGAAATATCTTAAACGGCAGAGTGTAGGAGCATCAAACAGCTCTGAATGTAGTGATTGGGTATTTAAATGCCAGCTTGAAAACAAATATTCTGAAGCACTTCTTGAAAGTAAATATTTTATGCGTGTAAGCAGATTTTTAAAAAATAATAATTTAAAGTTAATAAATAACATACCAATATGAAGATAATTTTACAGAAAATTAAACAAATATATATAATTTAAAAAGACTTTATTGTAAACTAAGGGAGCTTCGCCCGCTTCGCTGGTTGTTTTTCCCCCAACGAACCTTGCTTCGAGATCCCTTGTTTTCGGCAGCGTACGCACGCGCAGGAGAATCTAACGATATCGAATCAAACGAATATTAGATTATTTAATTTTTATTTTGATCCAGATTAAAATCAAATTTTCGGAATCGTCATTCACGTTGCTATAGGAACAGATTTAGCATTCTTCTAACCTTAATTTAATCACTGCAGTAGCAAAATTACCAGAGAATTCTTATCTTTTCGGAAAAAAAATAGCTGCAAAACGCGAAAAATGTCTCATAAAATATTCGCGAAAGATTAAAAAATAGCAGAGGACAAAATTTACTATATTGGGTAAAAGATTAAAACCATATTCCTTTTACGAATGTCAAAACATCGCCTCAAAATGCGAAACAACGCTGAAAATCGCATAAAAAATTCAAAAATAACTGAACGAATTCCAAAGGAAACTTCTGGATCATCATGAAAAAAGGGAAAAAAAATTACTATATTGGGATAAAAGGTTGAAACCAAATTCATTTTATTACTGTGGAAAACTCACCGTAAAACGCGAAAAGACGCTAAAAATCGCATAAAAAATTAAAAGAAAATATAATAAAAAAAAAAATCAAAAACTTTCTTCGAAATGCATTACTCTAGACATTCAGGTATCTTCCTGTCAAATCTTCTACCGCAACGGTTTCTTAGTCACACAGACATCTTTATTGTTATAGGTATTATTGTGCATGAAAAAAAGAGCACAAAAAAGAAAAAAATAATTTAAACATTTTTTTTATATGTATTTTTCCAGTAGATAAATATTTTTTTAGTTTAAAAAAAAGTTAAAATCGTAAAGTACCAAATATTTTGCATTAATCGATGAACATTATTGAAGAATGAGTTTTTAATTTGAGTTAGTTACGCTTTGATAAGACATTTTCCTTATAATCTTTCATATAATAGAATTATTTTAAAAGGGCAAAAAAAAAATAATTCTGTAAAAAATTGTATTTAAAAATATGCATAATTTATTAAATTTGGAGAGTGGAAATTAAATTTGAAAATAGGATTATACTTTCCAAATATAACGGGCGTATCTGATGGTTAGTTTTTTCAGGGGGTATTAATCAGAGGTGTAGTGGGTAGCTGCCCGGGTACCCGCCCATTTACCCACCCGGGCTGTTTTTTTAACCGGGTTTTTTTTACAACCCTGGTGTTAATAAACATCAAAACACACATTCTTTGTTTAGAAAACCCGTATTTGGTCAGAATTACAGGGTTCCAATCCCAAATCTGACTTTCATTTACACTGTAATAATAATGAATATATTGTAACAATGATTTGCTTCGCTTTCTGTGAAATATGATGACATCACGAGAGATGGTGCATAGGGCCATTATTTATGTCCAAACACAGTGAGCAAGGTGCTTCTTAATCCTGAGAGTAACTGACAATGCATATGGTGTGATTAACACAATTGCATGGCACTTATCCATCATATTTTATTCAAATTAAAATTAATCTCGCTGAAATATCTTCCATATTGTTAAAGTTGTAAATAAATATTCGGGTTCAACATTTAATGAGACACCCTCTACTTTTGAAAGAATAAATGGAATTGTGATCCTGGTTTCATATCCACAGTACACTGGGGAAAAAAAATTGATTTTACAGTATAATACTTGCATTCCAGCTGCCAGTATTATACCGTAAAATTAACAGTAATAAATAGTAAAATAAGCAGTAATACGCTACCGCACATGACGAGATTTCACCCTCTTATGGTTGCAGCTACTGCAGCACCAACAGTTTGTTCAACCCACCAGAACATTTTTGAGTACATTTACAGTGTATGCAATAACATGAATTTTGGCGTTGACTGGCACTAAAAGTGGAAAGCCGTTTTTAGTGTCGGAAAAAATGTTTAAAAAAAAAATTCAAAGAAGCTTAACACAGAAAGTTTTGGTCGTAGAAGAATGCGATTTTTTTTAATGCATTTCTTGGACGCAAGACAACATTTTTCTAAAAATGTTATAGGGAAATCAACATTGTAAAATCAAAAAATTTTTTGCAGTGTATCTTTCTTGATGTGTATTTATCACCCCCTGAAAGTTCTGACCATCAATTCAAGTACACCCTGTATATTTTAAGTTGTCTCACTTTTCAACAAATCTGGTACTTCCAAATAAGTTCGCTCAAAGACATCTTTCATCATATTGCAAAACCTAATAAGCTCTCGGTTCACCTAGCGATCCATCTTTCATTATAATTTTTTTCTTTTATAGAATTATAATTCTTTTTATTTTTTTTGTCATACTGCAATCGTCAGTTTTCGTCACGCATCCGCTGTTGGGAAAGCGAAAAGTCCATTTTCGTGGAAACACAAACACAAGTAAGGCAAAAAAAAAAAAAAAAGTATAGCCCACTCATTTTTTTCCCAATTTTAATTACACATCTGTTGATCTATACTCAAATATCGGCTCTTTTTTTTTTTCGTGTGAAAATTATGGGTTTCTATCAACAGTGGCGTTTTGGAGGAACAAAAGAAACATAGAACTGACAGTTTTTGTTTTCTGTTTTCGTATATTATTTGCGAACTTTTTTACTGTTTTTATTTCCAGTGTATTTAGTGCTACATTCCTTTACGCAACATTGAAACAGTAAAGAAAAGCTGCGGGTAGGAGGAGGAAGGTGTTTCAGTTAAAGTAAAATGACCCTTTCGTGAATATCATTGTTTATAGTAGATTGTATTTCTAGGAAGTTAATATGATTGTTAGTCTGGGTTTTCTTTTTGTTTGTTTGTTTAGATTTTTTTTTTTTTTATGTTTTAATTCCATTCATTTAGAATTTTCTTTACATTTTTACTAATGTATGTGAACATTTGCTCTTAATAATGTTTCTTTAAGTTTATAAATATATAACTGTAACGCTTTGTTTTACAAATTTAAGGCATATCTGGGCCAAAATCTCATAAGTGTGATTTATCAGTCCCCAGTATATTTTCCGGCATTTTTTTTTCAATATAAATTCTCATTTAATGTTAAAATGTTTCTCTGTTACAATTGTTCTACAATATTATGTTACTTATACTGTGGAAATCTGGGTTTTTTATAATTTTTAAAATATAATTTAAATTCCTCAAAAGTCACTACTATCCCCTGGCTTCAACCCAAAACTTGATCATTAAAACCATCAACAAACAATAACTATTAAAAATTTTTAAAAAACCAATGCATTTATTATAAATATGAATCTTGTGAAGCATAATAATTTTAATATGAGTGAAATGTATAATATTTGTTTTTGTTGTGTTTAAAGTTGTGTCCCTCACTTTTTTGGTCACTACTGTCCCGGTGATCCTCCGTTGTGTTCCCGGATTTCCTCATATGTCCAGCAGATGGCAGTATGCAGTCATTTTCAGTATTATTTCCAGTAGTGGAGCACGTGTAGTTCTTAAGAAGTCGTCATTGCTGCTGTTTGTTCATAAAGAAGATTTTCTGGATTGAAAAAAAAATGGGGAAAAGGTAAGCGTACATTTATTAACCATCAGCATTGTCCCTATTGTTAATTTAAATATATATAGATGAACCAATATCTAGCCATTTAATCGTAGGTTTGATGTCTTTGAAAATGGTGCATACAAGATTCCAAAAATGTTTTTTTAAGTAAAGTAGCAACATTGCAAAAAATGTCCCTTACAATTTGTGTTTTGTCCGATAAAAACTGCCGTATCATATTTATTTTTCAATAAAGTTTGTGCTCATCTACTAATTATTATTCTTCAATATATCAGTGGTTATTAAAAATTCAAATTGAGCATAGTATAAGAGTATTAAAAATCAGATATCAGCAGAAAATCAGCAGCTGAAAAACTAACTTTTTAACACCTGTCTTCAAAAAAAAAATGCTTCGGTCTAAATTTACTTTTAAAAGTGCTTTAATTGTTGGGTACTAAAATAGGCATATAAAAGGATGCAATAATCGTAAGCGTTTAGTTATTTTCATACTTGACCGACTGTTCATATGAAGTGTCCGTATAATATTTTACATAAAATGATATCTTTGAGTACTCACTCAAGAAGTATCCCACAAAAATATTTCTTGACGATAACAATGCCAGAATTTGCATTTATCCACTATAAGTATGATTTTTAGTCACTTCAATAAAGTCAATATACAGTTTAAAAGATGATACGGTGTCCTTTTTCCCGCGTACATAAAATTAAAAAAAAAATTAAACATAATGAGAGTTAAGTGCCATATTTTCATCTTATTCTCATCGAAAACTCTTTGAATCAAACAATAAAAATTTAATCTAATATATATAACAAATTACGAGTCTTTATCTGAAATACCTACAAGAGCAAGTAGAAGGCCCAAAAGCGAGGGTAGGATTTCTATTAACAGATTAAAAAAAAATTAAAAAACGTATATAAAATCAAATTAAAATTAACCCCTTGTCTACGTCGCCGACGAAACTCACATAGGAGGTTTGGTACGGTTTTTACTTTTGGGTATCACTTTTTTCGAATGGTACCTTTGGTGTTATTTAAAAGTAGAATTTCTGCCATCAAATATTACTATTCGGAAATATTAGTACTCAAATGACCGTACGAAACCTGCGCATCATCCACATAGGACGTGTCCATAGTCAAATGGGTAAACATGCATCAACTAACAGAAATCTTCAAACTTCTTCATTTTTAAGGGAAAACTTACTTGATTGAATATCCGAAGCATTTAACTTTAATCTCCTTTTTTCTACTTCATTTGGAGATCGTCGTTTTTTAACTGTATAAAGTGTATCAAGTATTCTAATTTTTTATGGTCTCATACGAAGAAAGTTATGATTGAGCGATTAGTTTGCTGTAAATTCGATATAAGTTTCAACATATTCCATAGTATAATTAATAAGCAAAACGTTTGGCAAATTCACATTATTTAGTTACGGGATGAAGACTGGGATGAAATTAAATAACAAGTAATATACTGGTTGACCTTGTTCCTCCCCTAAACAGCTAGATTGATATCTTATTTGAATTTTATAAGATAGAATTTTATTTTATGCCTGTTTAAAAATTATTAATTGCATAACAATCATGTCATAAAACGTTATCGAAATCATGCGTTCGCAAATTACATTAAAAAATGTTTCTTTTTAAAAATAGGTTCATAAGTTACACATAATTAAATAAGTTATTTTGGAAAAAGAAGCTGTTTACGTACGATAATCTGCTTATTGAGAAAATATTGAGTTAAATGGGTTGAGAATTAAAAAAAAAAAACATGAAGCAAAATAATAAATTTATATGTTCTTTGGTGCTATTTATTTGTAATTAATATGCATGTCGTATGTGTAACCATTATATCTGTAGCAATATTATAAAGAAGAAAATTTTGTTTGCTTTTGTTTGTTTGTAGGGGTAATCTTGAACTACCGAACCAGTTTAGAAAGTAATGGTGGGAAAATGATGGCAGTCTTTTCTCTAACATGGGCTACAATGTATGTCGGTACCACTGCCCCCAACGAGGTGTAGGAACAAAAAACATTCTAAAGTTGCAACTTCTATGATGCTGTTGGAGGCTAGAAACTCTGAATTTGGCATGGTGGTTACTTTTAAGCTGTAAAGGTGATAAGATACGTTTAACCCCTTCAGGATGGGCGTTATTTAACGACATTTAAATTTTTAATACCAATAATTTTGTATAGCATATTTTTCGCTTCATTTTCCAAAAATATTTACCAAGAATTCTACGGTTAGATAACACAAGGATTACGAATAAAATATTCTGGTACTAGAAAAAAAAACATACGCACTTTATTTGAGACTTATACGTTAAGATGTAATGATAATAAGAGCAGTTTGTACAAAATTCGAAATTTTAATAAGTAAAATGGTCTTAACTACAATTTATTTAGATTCTACAATTTATTTTTGTATTAGAGCTAGAAACTTGAAATTTGATATGAGAGTTATTTTGAAGAGGTAAATGCTGATCGTACAGAACAGTTTCTAAAACAATTTAAATTCAAAAGGGTGAAATGAATGGGAAAAGTTCTACAATCATGATTACTGTGGAACTACCGAACAGATTTCAAAAATTCTTTTAGAATAATACTGGAAACAGTTTTTTGCTTTACTGGTAACAGGGCTACTTTCTGTATCTGTGTGAGTGCTTTCAAAAAGATGCAAACACGATAAACATTATAAAATTACGATTTTTCGAATATATTGAGGCTAGAAACATAAAACGAGAAAAGATAAGAGTCCGCAAAACAGGTGTTTGACCCAAAGGAATTTAATGCCCTTAACCTGCATATGTGTGAGGTAATGTAATAAGAAATAAGGAAATAAATGAATTAGTCCTACATCTTTTATTGAAATTCATAATTATAATTTGAGAAGGAAGATACGAAAAAATATGCACGCAGTATAAAATAACGTTTTTACACATTTAATTTTATATGTATGCATGTTCAGAAAGAAAATCAAAACATAAAATCTACCTTTATCAGACTATAAATGAATCTTAATTTTTTTTTCACCACTTTCTAACCAGTTGGAGGTGGTAGCATATATAATAAAATTGCCGTAATTAGTATAATAAGGTTTCAGTTCGCTGACGTTTCTCTGGTGCCATGAGTATTATAAAACGGAAACTGCATGTGAACAATACATTATTACTACACGCGTCTCCAACTCTCATTGATATTACTACGAAAAAATCAGTGGCGAACAACAATCATACTTTATCCAAGCATTACTTAAGTTGTATGTCGAGATGGTAAGTGAAAAATTTTCGAAGACTTGTTGAAACTTATCTCGATTATCAATTCATTTTTTTGATCAGATACTGAATAGCGTAAGGATTTGTCACACGTTTAGTATATACTAATTTAACTCTCACCAAGCAAAAACCACACAAAAGAAAAATCCTTATTTATTATTTTTTAAATAATTCTCTTTTTGTATCAATTACGTGTATCACTAATATTAATATTACCCAAGTAATCTTGCAATATGTGTTTATAACTTTTCCAAACACTTTAATACAAGTATTTACCAAGAATTATTAACGACAAACACATTTCAACTTCACTTGAACAGATACGCAGATTGACGTTTCGAATGAACAATTTTACGACTTGTTTATGTTGAGTTTCTCATAACAGCGCAGAGTTGCAACATTTTAATTTTTCTACATATTATAATTCGTGATGTCCTTAATATTATATTTAAAGGAATATTGTTGCACATTTGCACTTATATTTAAAAATGCGGATAAATGAGCAAAAATAAGCCTTTTTTTGAAAGAATTACAAACATACTTAAGTTTGCAGATGTTAAACGATAATCAGCCTAATTTGGTAAAAGTTCTTGCTTAAATTTGATTCAATTTTAAAATAATACTTTTAGTAACGCTCGATGTAAATACTTTTAAGACGTAAACGTTTGTTAAAATATTCGAGATTTAAAAGGATGAAATGATTGAAAAACACTCTATAATCATGATTATTCTGAAATTATCAGGGCTAGAAACTTTAAATTTGACATGCAGATTACTATTAGGACTTGATGCTCCCAAAGAATTTTTTTAAATAATTCGAATTTCCAATAGGTGCAATGGGAGGAAAACGTTGTACAGTTGCATTGTCAATAGAATTTTTGTCAATCTAGAAATTTTTAATTCAGAACAGAAATGTACTATATTCCCAAAAATCGCCTGACAGTTTCGATTTTACACATTTTGTCTAATATCTAGAGAAATACTTGAATTCTTCTGGAACTTCGAAAATATAAAGAAAATGTTCGATTTCATATTTTTCAGCGAAGGTTTCATTACAAAAGCAATTAGAGGGTCAACAACAAATTGGAGGAAAAAATATTCAGGATCACCCTGTAAAATAAAATGCTCGAAATTATCTGTAGTTGCGGTACATGACTGAGTATATTGAAAAACATTTGTGTTCATTTATATAAGAATAGCACGTATATTCATGAAAATATAAAGGTTTCTATAAAAATTTAAAAAAAATTTCTTTTTTTTTTTTTTTTTTTTTTTTTTTTTTTTTTGTTGCTGCTGTTTGTTTGCAGCATACACGGTTTTTAACCAAATTTAATGCAACTTTCAGAAATCTTGACAAAGTACGCTAGAAACAACATAGTACAATTTGAATATAAATATATTAAATATTTTATGAAATATGAGCATTTGTATGAAATAATTTTTAACTGCGCGTGCGCGAACAATACAAAATATTTTTTTTTTTTTTTTCACGATTTAGTTCATCCCTATAGAGCAGCTCATATAAAAGGTTTAGCCGAAAAATTCAGAAAGATATCGCGATAAAGTGAGCTAAATTTCAGTTGCTTTCTAAAACTTGCTGGATAAGGGAGTTTTCACAAATCGTCCTGTTTTTCTTATTATTTTATTAATTTTAATTTTTTATTGATGCTTTAGTTCTACCTCGAACACCAACAAAACGAGCCTATTCAGACAACAACAAAGAATTATATATAACAAAAAATACCAATTCATTTGTTGGAACTTAGTTAATAAAAGTGACAATTTGTGGAAATTCCTTATTATCCGGCTACTTTTCGAAAAAAACGAAATTCAGATCGAAAATCTATATCGCCGATATCTTTATGAATTTAAAACATTCGACAGGTCTTTGTATAGTAGTTGCTCTATATAGATTTGACTTCCAAATCACGGAAAAAAATCTGGTCTATTTCGCATATGGCACAGTTAAAAATTATTTCATACAACTCCTCATATTTCATTAAATATTTAATATATTTATATTCTAATTGCACTGTGTTTTTTACTATATATTTTAAAAATTTCAGAAACGGTGTTAAATTTAGTTGAAAACCCTGCATGCTATAAACAAAAAATCTGCAAATATTTCTTGAATTTTTCATTGAAATCGTTATATTTCCATCAATATACGAGCTATTCTTGCATAAATTGTTCTACAATACCCCCATAGCCATGTGCTGCAGCGACAGATCATTTCGTGTATTTTATTTACAGGGTGATTTAAAATATTTCCTTTCTTCAATTTGTTATTGGTCTCCTAATTGTCCTCGTGATCTGATATTTGTTGAAAAATATGAGTTTCAAACATGTTCTTCATATTCCCGAAGTTCTATAAAAATTCGTTAAGTATTTCTGTAGATATTCGATCAAACGTCTAAAATTGAAATTGTCCAATGATTTTTGGCTATATAGTGTAGCCTCTAAAACGGAGATGAGCACGAACGTTTTTTTTTTTAATTGAAAAGAGAAGAGAAGAAAACTTCTTTGTCATGCCAGTCTTAGATATAACTTTTCTGGACAATGGGATAAAACGCAACAACCAGTAACTTCTATAAAATTAAAAAATGGCGGTTAAATATATTAAACGAATGTTTTCCAATAAACCGTACAACCAGGGCTTTACAAATTTGATAAAATCTAGTAGCCAACAAAAAAATTCTAGTCGTCAATAAAAAAAAAAGCTCACCCCCTTTCCCCGTCATTGATTTTCAAAAAACAAAAAAGTTTATGAATTAATTTGGGAAAAATAGTAAGCATTATTCAGAATTATTAGTTACATACACTACAAAAATATAGTGTTGATTTTACAGTATAATACTGGCATCCCAGCTCAACACTATTTTTTTGCAGTGTAGTTTAGAATAGTACATAATTTAGAAAGAATATATCAAAAGTTTTTTTATGAAACTTATTAAAAGTATAAAGTTTAGAATAGTACATAATTTAGAAAGAATATATCAAAAGTTTTCTGATGAAACTTATTAAAAGTATATAGTTTAGAATAGTACATAATTTAGAAAGAATATATCAAAAGTTTTCTGATGAAACTTAATAAAAGTATATAGTTTAGAATAGTACATAATTTAGAAAGAATATATCAAAAGTTTTCCGATGAAACTTATCAAAAGTATATAGCTCTGAAAAAAAAAAAAAAAAAAAAAGAAATGTTGTAACCGGCATGTCCGGAAAATGCTGGTTGCCTAATGTTTCAAAGGCCTGGTCGATAGTTGAATGATACAAAATCTATATCCGATGAGGAAAGCATTAATAAAATAGTGAAGCAGGAAAACAATTTTTTGCCTATTTTCGTTTCGAAGTCTGTCAAATTATTGAGATTTTATTAATGTTGATTTTATTTGTTGTTGAACTTATTTTTGTCAAATTAAAAGTTGAAAATACTTTTTGTTGTTTGAATATATAATTACTAAGTTTATTTCTTAATATTGGAGGAAGAGAAAAAAATGTCATTTGTGCTCATTTCTTAGGTCAACTTTTATACAAAAACACCGTCAGATTAAATAACTTGTTCGCAAGATTAAAAAACAAAAATTGTCGCCAGTGGCGATCGCATTTGTCAAGCCCTGGGTACAACTTAAAGGTATTTTGATTTTTGTTTCAAATGATGCTGTAAAAAAGAAACATTTCTTTGTTAGGAAATAAGACTCTCAAACAGATTTAGAAAATTATTTCAATGTTCGACAGCTAATAAACAGTTTCCAAATTGATTGCATTGTATCTGCTTTTTGAAAGGAGATGGTTGAAAATGGATTGGAATGAAGATTTTCTCATTAATTCAAGTATTTAATGAAATATTTCTATTCCACACAATACAACAATGAAGTTTCCTAAAAATGGGAATATTATTAGTAACGGGAATAAAATTAGTAATATTTAAATTATCCGTAGAAGTATAATTTACCTTCATGTTAGTAGGCATACAAATATTGCAACAACCACGCATGCAAAAGCTACGGGTTTTCCTTGTTATATATGTTACGGTGAATATGATTAATCCGGTGATTATTAATAATAGCCGGTTATTATTCATAATGACCGCGGTTATTATTAATAATAACCGGCCATTTTGTCCGGTCATTATTAATAATGACCGGATTAATCATATTGACCGTAACATATATAAATATATACAGGGTGATTCATAAAAGATGGGCAGAACTTTAAGGGGTTATAGTACACTTAAAGACAAATAATATTAAATAGGAGACTAAGGGTCCCAGACGTATTCCCAAGGAGATAGGGGGCATTAAAGTTTAGGGTCCGAAATTTCAAATGATTATAAAACATGGAAAAATTGGTCGATTCGTTTGCGGTTTTTGCAAAAAATTTTCTTTATGCCAGTATTTTCTTGAAATAAAATTTTAAAGTTCAATTTCAAAAAATGCCGATAGGGGGCGCTTTAGACTTTGGAGTAACAAACAACTATTTTTTAACGTTATTTTTTGTATTTCTTTAAATGATTTCGAAAGCTTAGACTTAAACTTAAATTTTGATCTAAAAATCTGAGTCCTAACGAGTAGTTAAGTAGCGTAAACTGAAATTTGAAATTTGAAACCCTTCTCCCCCCAGAACAAAAATCAGTTATTCCCGATCTTTGTGTCGTAGATTAGGCTCTAACTACTGCCGCGTTTTGCTAAAATTATTCTTTATGTCAGTATTTTCTTGAAAATAAATTTTAAAGAAAATTTTCAAAAAATTCCGATAGAGGGCGCTTTAGACTTTGGAGTAACGAACAACTATTTTATACCGTTATTTTTTGTGTCTCATTAAATGCTTTCTAAAGCTTAGACTTAAATTTTCAGCCCAAAATCTGAATCGTTAGACGTGGTTAAGTTTCTGGGGAGAGGGGTTTGAAATTTCTACTCCTGAGCACAGTTCAGTTTACCATGTCCACACATTGTGTGCTGTGATACGAGGTAAAAAGACACAAATTAGGATTATGTTACCAAAGCATATTTATTAACATGTAATCACAATAAATGTTCAAAATTGTGACCACCAGAGGTTATGCACGCAGAACAACGGCGACGAATGGAACGGCGAACATTCGCGAAAACATCAGGCTTTTCGAGCACTTCCCCTACAGCGGCGGAAAGTCTGGCGACCTGCGTGCATAACCTCTGGTGGTCACAATTTTGAACATTTATTGTGATTACATGTTAATAAATATGCTTTGGTAACATAATCCTAATTTGTGTCTTTTTACCTCGTATCACAGCACACAATGTGTGGACATGGTAAACTGAACTGTGCTCAGGAGTAGAAATTTCAAACCCCTCTCCCCAGAAACTTAACCACGTCTAACGATTCAGATTTTGGGCTGAAAATTTAAGTCTAAGCTTTAGAAAGCATTTAATGAGACACAAAAAATAACGGTATAAAATAGTTGTTCGTTACTCCAAAGTCTAAAGCGCCCTCTATCGGAATTTTTTGAAAATTTTCTTTAAAATTTATTTTCAAGAAAATACTGACATAAAGAATAATTTTAGCAAAACGCGGCAGTAGTTAGAGCCTAATCTACGACACAAAGATCGGGAATAACTGATTTTTGTTCTGGGGGGAGAAGGGTTTCAAATTTCAAATTTCAGTTTACGCTACTTAACTACTCGTTAGGACTCAGATTTTTAGATCAAAATTTAAGTTTAAGTCTAAGCTTTCGAAATCATTTAAAGAAATACAAAAAATAACGTTAAAAAATAGTTGTTTGTTACTCCAAAGTCTAAAGCGCCCCCTATCGGCATTTTTTGAAATTGAACTTTAAAATTTTATTTCAAGAAAATACTGGCATAAAGAAAATTTTTTGCAAAAACCGCAAACGAATCGACCAATTTTTCCATGTTTTATAATCATTTGAAATTTCGGACCCTAAACTTTAATGCCCCCTATCTCCTTGGGAATACGTCTGGGACCCTTAGTCTCCTATTTAATATTATTTGTCTTTAAGTGTACTATAACCCCTTAAAGTTCTGCCCATCTTTTATGAATCACCCTGTATATATCTTTATCGAAAGATTAATCAAATAAGCTTCAAAATTTCACTGCACCTTAATCACTGAAAAATGGTATACTTATTTCAAAAATAGTAGCTCAGTTTCAGAAAATATAAATACTGTACTCCATTATTAATTTTAAATGCTGCAAATTCAATAAATTTATTTATTTATTTATTTTGAGGCATGGTTTTATATTGTATTTTTCTGAAAGAAAGGAAATATAAAACGTTTTTTATATCGGATTCCTGGAAACTCCCATTTTAGTTATGCTTGTCTTTGGAACTATGCTTCGTTGCTCGTGGCAAGTTTATTGCAGAAGGCATTATATTTACGCATATTATCTATTAAGGTTCTTTTATGTCAAATGAAATGTTTTTTTTGTGATATTGTCCAAGAATGATTTAAAGCATAAAAGCGTCTAATTATATGGCTAGCGAAAAATTATCTTTAAAAAAATAAAAAGGTTTTCAGCTATTTTTATTTGTGTTTCTTTTATTCAAACAATGCTTATTAAGTTTTATTGCAATAGCTGGTTTCAAAAATATTTTATGCTGTTTGCAATTTTCGTAGATCTAAAAAGGCAGCTTATGCATTAAAATTGCAGGTATTCTATTTTATATTCTAATGTAACGGTTTTTTCTTTTTCTTCGTATTAGCATGTGTTATTAAAAATAAAAAAAATACATACAAGTTTTTAAAATTTTCTTTACTTTTTTTTTACTTGAAAAAAATAATTTTTATTAATTTTGTTGATGTAAACTAAGTTTTTTATAATTTGGCATTTTCTGCAAGAATTATTCCAAATTTTATTATTATCTATTTCTATGCATAACACAACAACGAAACTTCCAGTAAAACAAAATAGTTTAATAGTTAAAAAAAACTTATTTTCTAAAGCCAGTGGTTTAATTAAAAGGGTTAATTAAATGTTGGGCTGTTTCGTTTGCTCTCACTACAAGCTACAATAACTTAAATGTAATTCATAATTGTATGCAGTTAAACATTTGACTATTTCTTTGAAAGACATGTTACAAATTTGGAGATCGTCAATACTTTTGTGAAAGCTGTATTTCTAGTAACGCTTCCTTAAAAATTCCCATAACAACTTTTCATGACATGTAATATTGCTAAGAGTGGTTAACTTTATAAAGAAATGTTCACATTAGTAATCTCAAAAGCATAGGGTAGTTCTAAATATTTGCATCCTCATTCTTTACACGTGCAGTTTTCTTATGGAAATGCCACACAAGTTAGTGTATACTTATCTTTTATATATACTAGCTACCATGGCCATATTTTTCAATAGGTCCAGTAGAATATAGTGTTAAACACCCATCTTCTACCTTGTCTCACGAATAAAAAACAGCATTTATAAACGTGATTCTTATGAGTGGAAACTTGCATATCCACATTTTATTCTAACCTTTCGCATCATCTCTTTCTTGTACGCAACACTAAATAGGATATAGAGTTACTGATTTTTTAGTACATCTTTTTTAGTCTTGCACCTTCTTTGGGGGTTAAGGTAAGGGGCGATTTAAACCAACCCTTCTATGCGGAACTACATCAGTAACCCTTTAGTGACGCGTGCGTGCGCACCTGTTGCGTAGTGGAGAGGAGATAAAAGCGATCACAAAGCCCTCCCAACCCTTTTTGTAAAAAATGGCGCTCCCTCTTTTACCCCTTTAAGCACGTGCATTATTTTTCAAAAAAAAAAGTATGCGTTTATGTGTGTCACTGGGTAACTTTTTTTTTACTGCTACATAGAATTTTTTTGTAAAAGACATCTTTGATTGTTGAACCCTTTTCCTTATGAAATCTTAACCCCTTTTCTTGGTGAACAATGACCTGAAGCTTTCAGAGGGTACAAAAAGGTGAAAAGATTTTAACTTAAATCTAAAGTAAAAGCTTGAAATAAATTATTGTAATTCTTTATTATAATTTAAATAAGTTTGGAGAGCAGGCTATAATGAATGAACAATATACTTTTTAAACTGTTTTTTTTTTTCCTAATTTGTTATACCATCGTACCGAAACTTTTCGCCCCACCAGTGGCTGAGAGGTTGTGCTCTCGAAGCTGGTAGACGGGAGGTGCTGGGTTCGATCCCAATCGCGCCCGTCGGCCTAATCGTTCGGAGTTTTCGTGGTTTTCTTCGAGCCGTGGATTTATCCATGCGTAAATACGGGTTAGGTTCCCTTAGAAAGACCCCCACGAAGGGCACTCCCCCCGGGCCTATATCCCAAGTGTAGATAATTGGCCGTCAATAATCAACCAACCAACCAACCGAAACTTTTCATATGTTAAAAATCATTGAGACAAGCTCTTGTTATAAAAAACAGTCAGCAGAAGTTAGACCGGCAAGATTAGCTAGATGCTGCCGGACAAAATGTTACTGTCGATGCTCGTATATAATTCAGTCGATTGTCAACAATGTTATTTCTATCGTTTTCATTTGATGTTTTCGGCACAGATTTTATATGACATTTTAAAGTCAGTAAATACAAATTTAAGAACAACTAAGAGGGTTAAATTAAAAGTTGAGTTGTTCGTTTGCTATCACTTTTTATAAACTGTAATAATTTTAAAATGTAATTCATAATTGTATGGAGCTAAACATTTGTACTTTGAAAGACAAAGAATATGGGGGTCCCTTAATACTTTTGTGAAAGCTATATTTCTGGCAACTCTCTCTTTCAAATTCCCATAGCAATTTGTCGTGAAATGTAATGTTGCCACGGTTCGATAATTAATAATTAGAATATTTTGAGTAAATTTCTTACTTACTGTCATTATCATCTAGTCTGAGCGGAATAATTGTGGAAGGTTTTTAGGGATTTTCTTAAACAAAATCGAAACTGTCTCACTAAAGGTGATATTTTAATGGTGACTTTGTCGAAAAGGGTCTTTTCCATATAATATCTCTCCTTCGCACTTATTACAGTAATATGACTTCAATACAAAAAAAACAGTGTTAATGTATTCCCCTTCAGAAGAACACAACCTCTTTTTTCTAGTTTCAGTATTCCATAAGTCTAGCATGAACTTATATCAGTAACGAACTTCATCGAAGACATTGGGAAAGCCATGATTTATTATTAGATAAGGGCCATTTTTGGCCACTCTGTATAAGTCCTTCAAAGAGGACTTTTATAAAGGGAAGTTACCCGATTTCCCATATGACTTAAAGAAAATCTTTACACAACCATCATCGTGAAAATTTTACGCAGTTATCTTACTTGGGCTACACGGAACAGGGGAATCGCAGGGTGAGAAGTTTTACAATTAATCAGCCGATTCGGATTATATGGTAGAAAAGAAGATAGAGGCGCTTTTTCGAAAGAAATTGAACTGATTTCTGGCGTTTGTGCAAGTAAGGCTATATGTAAATCTTACACACCCAGTTAATTTTTAATTTTCATGATCGAACCAGAGAACTCTTCTTCAAACTTCGAATATTTATGATCTTCAGTACATTGAATGAATCAAACACAAAGAAACTAGATATAAATTGATTCGGATAACCCATATATATATATATATATATATGAATACAGGAAATTTGGATAATCAAGTTTATGTTGTATACACTCCTTCACATATTTAATTTTCTATAAAGCGAATTAAATGCAGAAATACATCGTCAGTGCTTCTGCAAAATGGTTAATTCAGCACATAAGACCATTTGTCGAAATAATGGTTAAACTGGAACAAAACAGAAAGTAATAAATATGTATAAAAAAACTGAAACATCAGAGTGATTAAACAAAAACCTCCAATAAACGAACCTCCTTCGAAATTCTCGAGCTGCTCTTAGAAAAATCACCAGAGCATAAAAATCAAACCCAGGGATTAGTGGCGTTCTTAAGCCGAGGGAGGATCTCACCGCAGACGATCCAATGGGTGATTAGTTCTAATTAACGAGCTTCGAGCGGCATTCTGAAAGTCGTTTGGCAGGAAGGGTGGACCACCCCTTCTTAATTGATAATTGAGGCACAGATTGGAAGCTAACCGCTTAATGGAAAATCGACTGAAGAAGTTCCAAGCTTTTAATCGAAAGGGAAAGTACTCGAAAAAGAAAAATGTGTTTTAGAAATATATGGTTAGGTTTTTTTTTATTATACATTTAGAAACATTTCTCATTCGGAATAAACCTGCAAAATATTCAGATAATTTCAAAATAAAATGGGAAATGAAAAGAAAAAGATGAAATTGAAATCATCGCATACAATTGAATTGAATATAAACTCTTATAAATTGAAGGGAAATGATTTACGCGAAGGTTATTTTTAGCTATAAGGCCATGGGTGCAGTACTTTAATCATTTGACTAGTAATGACATATGTACATGACTAGTCGTGAATACTACACCGAAGTTCACCACGTAAAGGATTAATGTGGAAGACTGAGCTAACTCTAGTCACTATTTTCCTGCAAGAAAACCCTGAAAGCATTCCATATGTCACTATTCTTGGCCACACTGAATTGACCCTGAAAATTTCGTCTCCAAGATTTTCTGCCTTTACAAATGGAGCATACAAACCACAAGACTGGGTCGGGCACTTAGAACAGAGGAAGCAGAGCAGTTATAGAAAAGAACCTAAACACAATTTTGTACATTTGGTAGATGGTATCAATCTAATCAAAAATTTTTTACTAGTGGTCAGTGGAATACGTCACCTCTGAAACGGAAAGTGTATCCAGTGTTTATCCGCATATTGTAAATGGAAGTAAATTTGAACACACCAATTTAGATTCTTCAGCTCTTGAAAAGAAAAAAACTATTAGAGAAAAGAAGATTTAAAAATAATTCCGAAGCTGGGCAATCAGTATCACAAACAAGTGATTTAACTTGAGGCATAGCTGAATGCGCAATACTTGGAAATTCCATAGCGGATAATGTCTACTGGTCTATAGCCACCGCATTAATTACGATTACGCCACTGGAAACATATTTCACACTTCGCTGTTTGAACAGCGGTATGTTAGTTCGTGACTGCTTGTTTGTCTCCACATGAATTATCTACCACAAAGGTGATTTTTGGCCCACCTTCTTTGTTGGTCACTCCCATCTTCAGTACTAAATCACGACCTCCATCACAAGTGGTAGGTCTTAAAGCAAAAAAAACAGTTCACACCCTGAACTTAGTCGTAAATTTTTTCGCTGCTTGAGATGAGCGTGTGGGGAATGCCAACATTTTATTGTTATTATTTGGGAGAAGGTATTTTATTGATGGTTTTACTTTTTTTTTTCATCTATAATAAATTGGAGTTGGAGGTGTTTTTTTTAATGAATGGTTTACGGCCCAGTTCGATTGTTAGAAATAATAATCCGATTAGAGATGTTATTCTCTATAATTTGCGAGAAAAAAAAAACTGAAGCCTAGAGCCATTCGCGAGGATATCTTTACAACCTTTTCAATTCCTTGAAAAAACAATTTCCAACTGCGTTAAGAGTTTCCCCCATTTAGTTCAAAAGCTGTCAAACGATCTTGAGTTTTCCTTTCATAAATATATCTTTTTAATTACAGTAGAATATTTTAAGTAAGATATTGTCACAGTTCGTAACTGAAATGAATGTTGCAAGGCCCAATATTTTTTGTAGGATCGTTGATGCAATTTATCCAAGATTTTTTTTTTTCACTATTTGAAACAACGTCCTTTACACGTGATCAAGCATTTTTGAAGAGAGTATGCAGTAACTTTCTTTAATAAATTCCGTAAGAGTTTGTCAATCTTTGTTGTATCTGCCGATAAGACGGCTTCAATTTTTTAAATGAATGTTCTCTTTGATGCTACTGTTTTCTTCTTGTTTGGTTTTGTTAAGAAGATATGAAGTTCCTAAAGAAACCGCATATGGAAATAATGAGCTTTCATATATCTCTCACCCCCAAGAAAAACAGCAATTTAAAAAAATTAAAAAAATTCATTTTGCGTATTATTGCACTAATAGATCTGACTTATGTTCATCTTGCTACAGGAAAAGTGTCATAAGTGTAGTTATCCGGAAAATCGCTAGATTACGCTACATATCCACCACAGAAGGAGAGGGGGGGGGGGATTGTGGTGGCGGAATAAATTTACTTGAATCCTCCAAATCTCTTCTACGTCTTCATTTTTAAGGGTTTACGCTTTTATACACGCTTTTACAGCTGCATGCAGAGCTAAGTGATATAATTTTATGTTACATTAAAGACATTTGAAATTTGAATCTTATTTTGCATCTCCTGTGAAATTAGTATTTTTGAGCTATGTCACTGAGCGATATGTCAATCACATTTACAGAAGATTCTAATTTTTATTAATTAAGTAAGTTTCTGATTATTTTTTTTAAATACAGTTTAAAATTTTAGTTTTTACTCCGGAAGGGGGGAGAAACGGAATTATGTAGTTATGAAAAATATGGCGATATGCAAGTATATTTAAGTTATATATATATATATATATATATATAAAAACTTATTGCAAATATATATATATATAAAACATTTGATTGACAGACTTTTGAGTAGGTTTAAAATCTAAAATTAGTGGAAATTTCATTTCAACCATTTTAATAAGATTTTAGTAAAATTTCAATTTTGTGGCTGGAACATTCACGCTTTGTTCTTCATTAGTTGTACGTTTTATAAGCATAAATATTTAGTAATAATTACAATGAGACAACATTATTCATCATATTCTCATTAAGGGTTAACCTTTGTACTACTATCCAAGCACAACTGAATTTTTTTTCGACATCATCGCGCGAATATCCACTCTCCCATCCACCCACATATTTATTGTGCTTGTGTGTGGCATATTTTGCATAAAGATACACAATTCCACATACGGGTATGAATATTTGCGAAAATATTCAAGTTCAATTACGGTATCATTACGTTCAATTACGGTAAGAATCAAGTTACGGTACAGTCTATATTTTGTTCATAAGAAATATCGTAATCAATCATATCTTGTTCTTAATAGGTACAACACAGAAAATATTTATAGGTGAATTGAAAAAAATAAAAATACAACTGCGTATTAAATAGTCTAAGAACAACAGTAAACTAAAATATCATTCTGTTTAACCCTCAACAGCTGTTAGATGTTTCACAGACCACTGCTTTTTTCAATTTTCATAGTTTAACATTCAATTTTCAGTTTACTTATAGATACTAGGGAAATTTTGTTTCGTTTGAAGCCCTAGTACTTTTGGTTGATATTTCATCAGTAGGCCTTGAGTAATAGATGAATTTACTTACAATAGTCACATGCATAAAGTTTAGTGCAGAAACTTTATCCTTTATGAGCCTTTTATTAATCTTTCAAAAATAAATGGCACAATTTAAACATGCGAGATTTGGCATCAGTGATATATGTATGCACGTATGTATATGTGAGTGCGAGTAAAATATAAGTAACATGTGATGTTTTCTAATGCCTTTATTTTATATAAACTGTTAGTGTTACATACTTATACATGTGATGTTTTCCAAGTATGTCTTAGTCTAGTGTATGCTTTTGCGTAATAAATTATAATATACGGTGATCCAATGGTATTAGTTTTTTTTTTATAATTTATGCAGTTTTACTCTTCTCTCGAGAAACATTTACCCCCACCCCTCGAGAATTTTCCCCCCTCAGGGACCAATGTCAAAGATTTTGCAAGAAACTTGATAAAATCCAATCTTGGTCTCAGGTAAAATTCCTCGCTTATCCAATCGATTGTCGAAATTTCTTTTTTAACGGGACTCTTAGAAAGCTTTATTTCACGGCTCAGTATGTTAGACCTTAACAAATTACGTTCCCGCTGTGAATACGTTTTGATAAAATAATGATCAATCAAAAAAATCTCGTTAAGAGTTGGGCTGTTTGCTGCAGAAAACAATCCATCTAATGAAGGTGGCTCGTTAGGGATTGGAATCTTAGGATAATCTTTTTCATAAAATGAGGAGCTGCCTTTTTGAAAACGTACGGCCATGAAGGAATTCCATAATTTTAAACTTTCTTCTCCGTAAAAATGGAGAAAAAAAAAAAAAGATTTAATGCTCAACTTTAAATAGCAGGTAAATCTAATTTGCGATCCATTTTCAAAATTTAATGCGATTTTAAACACGAAATTTTGTTTGAAAGGGTCCTCTAACATTAAGGAAAACTAGTGAAAAGAAAGCGAAAAACAAAAACAAAATCTTAATATTTGTCCTGGGATAGATGATGAGGGGTTTGGGTTATTTCTTTAAAATCAAAGACAAACAAATAAAAAAAAAAGGAAGGCAGTGGAAAATTTTAGTTTTTTCAATGGGATAAAAAAGCGTCTCGTTAAGAATTCGGAACTCATAATTACATATTTTTCCTTGGGTTAATTTTAAATGCTGCAGACTTTTTTCTAAACTGCCGGTTTTTTTTTTCTCATATATTAATTAAGTATTCATTTGATAATTTCTTAAGCATTTTTTTAAGTACAAAAATAAATAAATAAATAAAATTATTATAAATTTGCAAAATTGTGCTTGTAAAATAAATATGATCAAGAAACAAGAACGAATAATCATGATTATGTAACACTTTCCAACGCTTCCAAAATAATTTTAAAAATCATTACCGTTTAATAAGCTGAAAGATAACATCTAAGTAAACAATTTGGAAAAGGCATAACATATTTAAAAGCGTAATTTCAGGAATTTCCAACATATACAATATTCGAAAAAATATCCGAATACTTTTATTCCAGCCCTGTATAGGATCTATAGATTTGTATATATACTACATAGGATGCTAAATTTTAGTTTAGTTAGGAAATGCGTAGCACAGTTTAAAATTCTCCTTCCGGAGTTTCTGTCAATAAACGGAAATGTGTTCGCGAACTTTCGTGCTGCCCTGTATAGGATCTACAGAATTTATACACACCAAGTAATAGACAAAAAGTGAATTAAATTTAAAATCGCGTTCAGCAACTTAAAACGCACTTCCAGGAATTATTGTTAACAGACAGTAGAGAATTCTTTTGTGTGTCCCTGTAAATGAACGATGAATGCTATACACACAATATTCTGTAGTAAGCCTCTTTTAATGCACCTTAGATATATATAAATTTCAATGCGTTTAAAATAGTGAAACATTAATTAAACTGCAAACGATTTTGCTCCATAGACGTAATATAACGGAATTATTTTGACTGTCCCTGTAAAGTAACTATAAGTGCTATGCACACCATATTCCATATTAAGCTTCTTGTAATGCACCTTAGTGGTATATATCAATTACAATGTGTTTGAAATTGTTTAACATCATTAAAATAAACCGCAAATGATTTTTCCCCATAGACTGCAATGTAACGGAATTCTTTTGAGTGTCCCTGTAGAAAAACTATTAGTGCTACACACTGCAGTTGAAATAGGGAACATGCTATAGATGACGACAATAACATATAAAAATTGCAGGGCAATCCGAGCATATTTACGGGAGTTAGAGCACGGACAGACGGCCAGACGGCAGACAAACCGAAGTCATAAACACTTTTCAACTAGGTTGGAAAGTGTTAAAAATACATTCTACAATGCAATAAAAATTACCCATAAATAATTTTCAGTATTTCTATTTTTTATTAATGCCGCGCAAGGAAACTTAAGGATGTTTATCAGTTTTCCTTAGCAATAAAAATAACACAAAATGGTAATCATTTATAAAAAATAAACTGAACTGTAAACTAGAAAAATTTAAGGTTGACCTATGTTTGATCAAATTAACTAATAATCTCACTCTAGAAAAACAATTGATCGAGAAAGTATTTGCATCATTGAGATATGAGTTAGCATATTATAATAGTTCCGGTTAATAATGTCGATTTTTTTTTCGCAAAATTTGAACGTTTATTTCCATAACAAAAATTACCTTAATAATCATTGTCCATCGTTAGCTATGGCCTTTCCCCCCATCTTTCTGGCAAGAGATGGATTCCGCGTCAATAAAACAACTCATCTTATGAAGCAATCCAAGAATCAACCCAATTTTTTTACTTCTACGAAAGAATTGAAGTGTTTTTTCTGAAAGTCCGTGCTGCGTCCAAAGGGGCTAAAAGTCTGGTGAATACAGCGGATGGGGTAAGATGTCCCATTTAACGTTTTTCAAATAGTTTTTTTACACATTTAGTAACATGTAATATTTACAACATTACACATTAGCAGCACTGTCATGTTGAAAAATGATTATCGTGTCTTTGAGCGTATTGTGGTCGTTTTTCCTTCAACGCACGGTTTAATTTTATCAGCTGTTGTCTGTAGTGTTCGCCAGTAATTGTTTGACCAGGTTCTTCATCCAATAATGCTTGCAAATATGACTCTTCATTCTTTTTCGGCTGTCCTGAACGCTCCTTGTCTTTTCTATCAAAATCAAAACACTTTTAAAGCGTTTAAACTATCATTCACAAGTTTTTAAGGTTAGAGCATGTTTACGATAAGTTTCAACTAACAATCGATAACTTTTAGTAGCCGTTTTCTTCAAATGAAAAACGGTCCCGCAAAACGTCTTTTTCTGGTACAAAATTCCACATATACAAAACAATAAAAAAACTTTTTTTTTTTTATTATTTGTACAATGACAATGACGAACTGGCTTTTGATGGCCTATGTTTACCATCCAAAACGCCACAGACTTCATTAGTCTATACCGACAAATGTATTAGTAAGACATCTCTTAGCAAAATCGACAATAACAACCGAGACACCTATTAGTATAACAGATTATATTAAGAGTATAACCAGGAATTTCTTTTTTTTTTGTGTGTGTGTGTAATGCTGATAGGTATAAACCCCTATAAAGTGACAGAGTTGCTTACTACAGTTTGTCTCAAAAATTTATCACTACCGAAAATTATCGTTTATTGAATAACAATACCAAATTAAAGTAAAACATGAATTACGTATTAGATTCTGCAAAATAATTCAAATAAATAATATCAAAACGAATAAATGGTTACATTATAACGTTGATATAAATTCATAAAAAATCTAACTATACAGTGTTCCAAAAATTTAGGCACAATGGGGGGAAAATATATGTTTCAACACTTTTACACGATTCTACTTATTAATGGTATTTCCCAGATTTCGGATGGCTTCAAATAATCGTGTTTCTATTGAACCAATTAGTTTTTGAAATATTATTGGTGGCAGATAATACCAATACCATGCTCAAGCTACCTACACTAACAAGGGACCCTACCGAAAAAGCTACACCTTGATTTCGATAAAACTTTTATCATAGAGAGTACTTATGATATGATGATGAATATAATACCAATTGTAGCGGCCATCTCCCAGGTTTAGTATTTTTAAAATATTTGTAAAATATCTATGGTGCAACTAATGAAAATCTTTAAATGATTCATTCAAAAATATTCCAATAATTTCAAACAACGTAATCATCACAGAAATGATAATTAGTATAGATAATGAGTAAAACACAATGAACTTTTAAATTATCCACATATTACAAAATGAAAAATTTCACGTTCATGACATTCGGTTCCACTACTTATAGAACAAATATCAACTGGATTCTGGAAATGCCTTTCTTCAAGATATCTGCCCCTTAACAACGCATATTCTCTGTATCACGTGTTACGCTTAGACACCCGCATATTGAAATTGTCATTTTTAGCAAGTACTCACCATATTTCTTGCTTTGAACGATTTAAAAATTTAGAAATTTCAATAAAGGACTTATTTTCTTTATTTCAACTTAAAAATCTTTAAAACTTCCTTTTTTGTGAATTCCGTAGCTTTTCGGTACCTTAAATAACCGATGAAAATTGGATATTCGCTGCTATACTGCTTAGGAAAATCGGTTTGTTGATGGGAACGGTTGGTTGGTTGGTTCGAAACAATCCAGCATTTGTTAATGTTTGCATAATGAGTCCCAACTTTTTAGACGGTACGGTTTTTTTTTAACAAAAATTATAAAACGCGCATTTTTTAAATAATTAGCCTTTATTTAACGATTCTAATACATCCACTATGTTTCATTTCAATTACTTTGAATATTTATTTGGAAATTGTTCCATACTAGCTGATCCACCCGGCATTGCCCGGTCCCGTCAAAAAATAGTACTCTAAAAATCGTTCCACGAAAGCCTTGCTTTGGTAACAGTCGCGTCAGTCGGAAAGTAAACAGAGACTGACCCTGAAGCGGAAATAAATTCAATACGACCCCCTCAAATGTCTGGGTCATTTGATTCACGGTCAGCCAGTTTTTTGGCCAAAATTAAAAAAAAGTTACCGTACGATTTTCACAAAATTTGCATTTTCAGAATCAGAAAAATAAACTACGTACATACTGTAAGTTGTGAATAAATACCGCCAATAGTTTTTCTTAATACAACAAATAACGAAGCAGGCTAAAGTTGGGTTAGAAGGCTTGATATTCTAAGCAAATCACTCGTTGCCATCGGCAAAAGAGAAATAACCGCTTTTTCGCTGCTACGTACCTTACGGTTATATATATATATACACAGATATTTTTCCTTCCAATTTTATTATCATATTTTAGTGTGTGCCTAAACTTTTGAGACGGACTGCAGAAAAAGCATAGAGTTCTTTCTAACAAAAGCACCCTCATCATAGGAGAAACTATTGTTGTATCGTTGTATTGTGCAGAATAATGATTACGGATTCATATTTCTATGTTATTAATTTAAAAACTACCGATTTGTTCACAAAACTAACAGATTTATTAAATTCTAGTTTAATCAGAATTACGGAAAATTCTTAATTAATCATATTTGTTGAACATCTTTTGTTATGTCCAGGACTTGACAAATGCGGTCGCCAGGCCGACACTAACGACCAAGTTTTTTTTTTATCTGGCGACCAAATTATTTAATCTGGCGGTTTTTTTTTTTTTTTTTTTTTTGGGGGGGGGGGGGGGGGGTACAAAAAATTGGCCCAAGAAATTAGCACAAAGAGCATTTAAATTAGCTACCGGGGAGAGTTCTTACCGTTTCAGAAATAAATTGCCCAAGAATCACCGCAAAACGCGAGATATCGCTAAAAATCCCATAAAAAATTCTGAAGAAATTTTAAAATCACAGAGCACAAAATTTACTTAATTGGGCTAGATAGAAACATGACACCTTTTACGAATCTCCAAAAATCATCGCAAAGCGCGAAAATACGCAAAAAATCGTTAAAATAGCAAAGAACAAAATGTATTATACTAGGTTAAAAATTTTAAACCTGATTAATTTTTTACGAACGTCCAAAAACCGCCACGGAACGTGAAAAAAAGGTTACAAATCGCATAAAAAATCGCTAAAATCTCAAAAATCACAGAGGACAAAATTTATTAAATGTTGTGTTAAAAGACTAATACCAAATTCCTTTTACTAATGCTGAAAAATCGCAGCAAAACACGAAACAAATTCTAAAAATCGCTAAAAAATTGACAAAATTTAATATATCAGGCTAAAATATGAAAACAGGAATCCTTTAAATAATGTAAAAAAAATCACCGCAAAACACGAAAACACGCTAATATCGCATAAAAAATTAACTTAAAAATCTAATTTAAAATTTCTGTACTATTCTAAATTATGTAAATGAATAATTCTAAACTATTCTTGTTGTTATTTTTTCTCAATTAAATTCTTTAAAAAAGTTTGTGGTTTTTGAAATAAATGATGGGGGAGGGGGGGGATATTTATTTATTTATTTTGTTTGGTGACTAGAATTTTTTGCTGGCTACCAGATTTTATCAAATTTGCAAAGCCCTGGTTATGTATATTATATTCATTAAAAAACGTTGTATGTAAGTTTGCATATATGTTATAAGACATTCGTAAGTATGTGAGGTGGATGCATGAAAGCATATAAGGAAAGAAATGTTTACACGTAGAGAATATTCAGTATAAAATTTTAACAATATTTATTTATTTCAGTAACCACTCTAGCGCGTACGTAAAATTTGTCAATAAGGTATTTTCTAATTCCTGTTCTATTCACACAAGCTATTTAAATCAGGGTTGTAGTAGGTAGCTGCCCGGGTACCCGCCCGGGCTGGGTTTTTTACAACCATAAGGGTTGTAGTGGGTAGCTGCCCGGATACCCGCCCAGCTATCCGCCCGGGCTGGGTTTTTTTTTAACCCAGGTTTTTTACAACCCTGATTTAAATTCTAAGTCTGGCTGATTACACTAAAACAATTCAAAACAATGTTTCAGGTAAAAAAGAAAAAAAAATGTATTGTTACTCCTGCTTCACAAATATGAAATTAATATAAAAAACGAGAACATTTTTTAAGTGAAGAGCATTTTTACACCTTTCATTTAACTCAACTTGGTTCACGTATGTAAAGATGGAATTTAGTGATCGATTTTTCACTCGCATCCGGATAGACTAGAATATGAACTATATACATATATATAAACTCATAAAAACTTTCTTTTATTTAAGTTAGATGTCCCTCAAAATACATATATAAGCAAATAAACCACTTGACATGTTTCGGTTCCATTAGAGATAAAAACCATTATCATAAAAATACATCATCGACCAAGACGAATGACACCGGACAAAAATTAAATCTAAATTAATAAATTAATTGAAAGGCATTTTTTCGTTAGCCGGGCGCAAGTGACAAATTGCCAAATGTTCTTTATGGTTACAACTGTGTAAGAGTTGAAAGAACAATGAAGATAATTTTACTCCAAACCAAGCACTCTGAAATAGGCCAACTAGCTGTGAAAGTGCACCAACGAAAAATTTTAAAACACTAAAAGTAGAAAACTAAATATTAAAAAATAATAAGTACAGAGATTTTTAATTACGCTTTAATTAGATATTTGTGTCTATATTTATGACTCATTTTAATACAAAAAATAATGCTTGCTTGTACAGAATTTGTCAATTTTCTGGATGAAAAGTTGGCATAGCTGCCTTTCAAATTTAAAAGATAAAACATTGATTAGACTTGTCTTTTGTACTAACAAAAGATAAACTTAACTTAAAACACTAAGAAAATTGTAAATTCCGTTTTTTTGAGGGAATTTGTCAATTTTCGGATGTTTTTAAACGAAGATATAAATGCAATTCCAATAAAAGAGCATTGTTTTAAAATATCGTAACTAAAAACCAACGACTTTGCCTTTTAAAGTTCTATGAAGTTCAATATTTAGTTTCAACTTTCATCATAACAAGTGTATTGGATATTCTAAAGTTTTCTAGTATTTAGCAAGCTACTAATAATTAGTTTTCTATTAATTAGAATAATTATATGTTATAAATGTTAAAATCAGAAAAACAATATTTTAATAAGGATATCAAAAGAATAGATTAATTAGGAAATTTAAATGAAAATTTTGTACTTCTATTCAGGTGAAACAAAAATTTTTAACGAGCAATTAATTAGAAAAGAAAATGAGATATGTTACTTAATGAACGATGCATCTAAGAAGACATCAGCAATTAAAGAAGGTAAGAGATTTTTTTAAATTAGTAAATTACTGGTTTATATCACTAATGAAGTGATAAACATTTAGATAAGTAATGAGTTTGTGCGCGTGCGTGAAATTATTTTGAAGGTCATTATGAATTTCATTGAATATTTACACGTTATAAGCAAATAAAAGTCCTTAATTTACCATAAAAATATGCGAGTTTTTAATTTTCTTGAGATTTCTGAATCTCACAACGCATATTCACGATTTTATTCCATAGAAATGAATATATTTTTAAGCGCATACCAAAACTATACCCATTAAAATTTGAAAGTTGTTCTGAATGATTCTATTTTTTTTTTTTTTTTTTTTAAGCTACTAATTCTACCAATAATTCATCTACAATCGGCAGACAATGTAGATCTTCCAGACTCATTTTTATTATAGAATAAATAAACGAACACTGACATCTAAACAGATAGCATTGTAACGTCGTAACCAATTCACGTCGATGTCACAAGCAGTCACGTAGCGTGACGTGTATGCCACGTTGGAGTGACATGGCTGCGGCATCAGTTTAATATCGGATTTGTGATAGCACTCAAAAACACCAAATGCTTACAAGCGGACTAATTTTGGACACACAAAGGACTAATTTTGAATAGAAATATTTTGCATTAATTATATATTCATCTATTTTTAATTAAATACATTCCACTTCGATATAAATAAAAAAACTCTACCAAGATTAAACATAATAAAAATGTTAATGTTTTTCAAATGAATAAAGATGAATATAAAACAAATTAAATGATTTTTTAATATCATACATTTTTCATAGTTTAGTCACAAATGTCACGTTACAGCCTATTAGTATGTTTCTCACAAATGTCAAGATCGCATTCGTGATAGTCTGTCTGTGATGTCACAGCAAACATTGCGACATTCCTGACTTGCAGTGAGGTCACAATACATTGTAAAAGTTGCTTCGTAACATTTATTAACACTGCAGGTAATAAAGAAGTTCTTTTATTTCGCAATCTCTGCAATCAATTTTTTCTTAGAAGGTAAAATAAATTCAAACTATAACTGGACGCATCTAAATTAGTAGTTTACCTCTAACTTCTATAAATCTCTAAAACCTATTGTCTTCTGAGGTATCTGATTGGTTCTTTCCCTGTAACTTCTGAAGACAAGAGGAAGTTTTCTGGAATCGCAATTAATTCTGAAACTTACGAGATTTTATTAAATTTTCGAAAAAAATCTGTACAATAAAATCTGCTAAGATGAAATCGCCAAGGACCAAAGAAAAGATCCATTTTAGACAGATTTATGTCTTATCCTGGCATTCCTATTCGCTGAGACTATGGAATTTTTCTGTTTTAGACAAGATACCGTTATAGACAGCTTCTGTTTTTACAACTTTTACTGTATCAGGAAACTCTTCTGCTTTTTTTATCTTTATTTTTTAAACAATTTAACGTCCTGCCACCATGATAACTGATATTGTATGGGAAAGGTTGAAAATCCGTTCTCTGTTTACACTCAAAACTTTCAAGTCAGAAAAGCTTCTTTTACTTTCATGGACGAGGTTCTAATTTATAGTAAGTTTTCCTTGCGCTCGAACCTTCACATCCACAACTCATTCTTTGCTTGGATTACTGGTCAAGGAGAGAAAGACGTTCCATAGAAGAAAAGCCAATGTTATATAACTCACTACCACAAAACCTAAATCATAGAAAAAAATTATGGGAAAAAAAAAACAAAGGCTTGGCCCCTTAATCCAGTAAAGGAAAAGTTTTATTACAGAAGAATAGCTTTTTGACGCAACTTAAAATTATGGAGTTAGAAAAGCGCCTGATTAAAGGGGATTAGAAAAGAAATAAATATACACGTCAAGCAGTTGTTCACAATCTAATTTAAAAAAAAAAAAAAGAAAAATCATGCGTCAAACATACACTGCAAAAAAAAAAAAAAAAAAAAAAAAAAAAAAAAAAAAAAAAAAAAAAATTGATTTTACAGTATAATACTGGTATTCCAGCTGCCAGTATTATACTGTAAAATCAACAGTAATAAACAGTAAAATAAGCAGTAATACGCGCGTGTTACTGCTTATTTTACTGTTTATTACTGTTAATTTTACAGTATAATACTGGCAGCTGGGGTGCCAGCATTATACTGTAAAATCAACACTTTTTTTTTTTTTTTTTTGCAATGTAGATTATGAAATACTAACACATCCAGACTACTGTAACAAAACGTCACCGTTTAATAATGTGAAAATGATGTTTAAGTGAACTATTTGAAAAAAACATAACACATTGAAAAACCAAAGCACCATCTATAGTCGGAAAAGTAGCCGAATTATCTGTATAAAGTCCTGGATATGATATCTATAGATTTGTATTTGTATATTTGCATAGTATGAAAAAATTTAGTTTAGTTACGAAACACATAACATAGCTGAAAATTGCCCTTTAGAAATATCCGTCAATAATAGAAAATGTTTATGGACATTATGGAAATCATTAGTACTCTAATTCTTTTGTGCAGACCGGTATGTGATCTATAGAATTTATACACACCAAGTATTATGTAAAAATTCAGTTAAATTTAAAAACGCATACCGCAACTGAAACCGCACTTCCAACAATTATTGCTCTTAGACAGTACTGTGAACAAATTATTTTGTGTGTCCCTGTAAATGAACGATTAATGCTATACACATCATATTCTACAATAAGGCTCTTCTAGTGCTCCTAAGTGATGTATATAAATGTTAATCTGTTTGAAATAGTGAAACATCACTAACTGCAAACGACCTTCCCAATAGACCATAATGTAACGGAATTCTTTTGAGTGCTCCTGTAAACTAAGTATAAATGCTACACCTTAATTTTCAATACCAAACATGCCATAGTAAACCTCAATAACGTATAGAAATTACATGGAAATCCGGGTGTATTTATGCGAGCTAGAGCACAGACAGACAAACCTAAGTTATAAATACTTTTTAATTATGTTGAAAAGTGTTAGAAACTGTTCACAAGTTAAACAAAAACGAAAAATCATGCGTCAAGCATAGATTATGAAACACTTTCCAACACAGCCAGAAAACTGTAACGAAACTTCACCATTAAATAAGGGGAAAAAAGATATGTAATTAAACAGTTTAGAAAACACATAACACCACAGTTTTCGAAATTACCTTCCAGTGTCAAAAAAGTAGTCGAATTATTTTGTGCAGCCCTGTATATGATCAATAGATGTGGATATATAGTATGATAAAATTTAGTTCAGTTAGAATAGTCACATTTAGCAATTTTCGCCAATCGCTGGAAATGCACTCGAAATCTTTTGTACAGCCCTGTATATTATCTGAAGACTTTTGTACACACCACCTATTAAGCTAAAAGATAACTTAAAACTCACTTGTAGCAATTACCAAACGTAAACGACAATGTATCTTTTTTTTTCGTAGTAATAAATATATGAATTTATTTATATTCCACAAACTTCTATTAGTCTACTAAGTATAGTTCTGCAGGAAAATGCGAAACACAATTAAAAACTACTCTTAAACAATTCACTCCCATAGTCTGTAGTACTTACAAATTTCCTTGTGTAGCCCTGTATATGATCAACCGAGTTTATAAACACACACGTACTATGAAAAAAAAAGTTAAAACTGCAAACCAAAGTTGAAAACGCACTTATCACACATAAGACTGTAAATATCGTACATGTACTGTAACCAATATCTTTTGTGTGTCCCTGTAAATAAACGCAATGCACACAAGAGAGCAATTTATAGTGCACCTTAGTAATGCACATAATTTTCATTATGTTTGAAATAGTGAAATACCACTAAATTTCACTGCAGATGATTTTTCCCCATATAACGATGTGTAAAAGAATTCTTTTGTTTGACCCTGTAAATGAATAATAAATGCGTTGCACCCCATATTCTACAAAAAGCATGTTTTAATGCGCTTCATAGTTATACATCCATTTAATTATGTTTTAAATGACGTAGCGTCATCAAAATGCGCTTGAACCGATTATTCCCCATTGACTGTCACGTAATGGAATTCTTTTGACTGTCCCTGTCAAAAAACTATAAGTGCTACACACTTCTGTTGAAATAGGGAACATGCTATAGTAAACGATAATAACATAAAAAAATTTCAGAACAATCGAAGCATATTTACGGGAGTTAGAGCACGGACAGGCGGCAGACAAACCGAAGTTATGAACACTTTTCAACTAGGTTGGAAAGTGTTAAAAAAGAATCTGAAAAACATTCTGGACAGGCTCGTGTAACTTTTTTTAATTATCAACATTATAAATCTCCATAAAGCACCAATTCCGAAGAAACAATTTTCTAAACGTTTATTTGGACAAGCAAAACAAAATAATGACAAAAAACTGCCCAAGACCTCGTCATAATGCATACTACAACCTGCTTCCAGGAAACATTCAGATAATAAACCGTAGTCCTTCCTGTTCGTAAAAAATAATGCGGACATATTACAATATAATAATCAAATAACACGGGACAAGAGAAAAGAACGTGAATGTGCCTGGCCCCCTCTATTGAGACCGTGACACGCACTGTCACGCAGTTTCGATTCGTAGAACAACATTAATAAGATCGGTTTAGGAATAACAAAGAAAGAAGCCTCGCGAAAATTGAGGTTCATCTACATCAAGAACCACCGTATGGTTGAATTTAAGACGGGTCATAGATATTTTAATGTCTAAGTATAGGGACGCTTCTCTTTATGTTACACTGCAAAAAATAATTGTTGATTTTACAGTATAAAACTGGCACCCCAGCTGCCAGTATTATACCGTAAAATTAACAGTATTAAACAGTAAAATAAGCAGTAATACGCTGCCGTGCAAGCAGTAATACTTAATACAGTTTTATACTGTAAAATCAACAATTATTTTTTGCAGTGTATGATGAAAATGGTTCGTTATCAAATTCGCGCGCAGTAATCTGAATAAATAATTATAAATAATAAAATTTAAATTTTGTTTTTAAGACAAATTAGATTTAAGGCTGGTCATGGATATTTTAATGTCTAATTGAAACGTATTTCTTTATGCTAATGATGAAATTGGTTCGTTATCGAATGCGCACCGTAACCTGAATAAATAATTATAAATAAAGTTATAGTTTTGTTATAAAGACAAATCAGATTTACAACGGATGAAAATAGTACGAAAAGAGAGATTACATAGGGTCCGGACTAGACCATTTCGAACAGAGCCTTCTTTCAGTCTCAATATTTAATTCTTACACACAAAAATAATTAAAATATCGGATTTTCTTCATAATTATTTTATGCATATTGAAAAAAACATACTTTGAAATGAAGTGTTTCGTGATTATTAACTACAAATGAGTAGTATATATTTTAAACTAATAGCATTTTATATGTGTTTTACTAATATTAGTATCATAAAAGTAAGCTAAAAGCCACATTCTAGCCTTTAAAATGCGACTTTTAGAAATTTAAATGCCACTAATGATAAATAGAAATTTGAAGGACGTCACTTTTAATTATGAAACTTCCTTTAATACTCAAAAATTATTACTGTCGTTTAATTAGACACGTTTATAATTCACCTTTAATTCATACATAACATTCTGATGTATAATATAAATTGTATAAACACAAATAATTCTTATCTGTTCAAGAAACTTATGTTGTTCACACAAAATACAAAAACAGTGATACGCAAAGTAGGAAGAAATTAAGTTTGAATTAAAAAATAAAACAACGTTTTTAAGAATACCAAATAGTTATTTTACTTTATACCATAATAAATATATGAGAAATTACAGTAAAAACTCATAAATTTTAGTAGAATGAAATTTCTTTCACATACAGGGTGTTCCAAAAAGGTTGAAGTGCGCTTTTTTCTTTCCTGTTGGAGATGCGTAGGCAATGTAAATTGCAAAAGTGTTCAAAATAAGATAGGAACTGAGATTATGTTGATGAAACAGTCCTGCTATTAATTTTCAAAAAGTTACAATTTTTAAATTTTTATTCTCTTGATCCTATAAGTTATATTTAGAACATTTTTCTCCTTGCTCTCACAAGTATAAAACAGTAAAAACTCCATTCTTCTATGACCAAAATTCGCCAAGTTATAATACTTTGAATTTTATGAAATTTTGGAACTTTCGGACACTACAAAATTGTCAGCCAATTTTTTGTACCAGAAATCTACGAAAATTCATAAAATTCCATTTGTAATAACTCTGTAAGAAAAATTCATTTTTTACTGTTGTTCTTATCAGAGCATGAAGGAATTTTTTTCTATGTATAACTTATAGAACCCAGAAAATATAAAATTTGTAAAAAGTGCAACATTTTGAAAATTCATGATTGGACTGTTTCATAAACATAATCTTAGTTCCAATCTTATTTTGAACACTTTTGAAATTTACATTGCCTATATGTTTCAAACATGTAAAAAATTAAAATGCGTATCAATCTTTTTGAGAAGCCCTATGGAGTAGTACACGTAGTACAAGTGTAGTAGTATAAGTGGAACAATATTGGAAACAGATACCAAAAAATAAACAAATCACTTTTTTTTCCCTTTATCATTGCTTTTACACATATTACAGGAAGAATATTTCAAATTAACACTTAATTCTTTATTTTTTACATTTCGAAGATTTGAAAATCAGTGAACTTTGTAGTTTTAAGAGGCAATCATATGTATGCAAGTGTCATCGTCACCTCTATATATGCTTGACCGTTCTAGCAATTTTTTCAGGATATTCAAATTCAAAAATTTATTCTTGCCTCACTTTAGCTTGAAATCGGCACCGGAATTACTGATTTGTAGGGTTGAACGTTTGTCGCGAAACAAACAGGCCAAATTCACACAAAAGTAAAAATTTCGCGAAATTTCCCCATGTGAGAAAAAATTGTTACATTGATTTTTACTTATTGCAAGCTTTTCTTTTTTTACATCAAAAAATTACATTTTATGGCCCAAAAATTTCATACACGGAATTTATTTTCATGTAAAATACCTATGCTAACTATAGCAGCCACTGTAGAATCAAAATTGGTCATTTTCGAAAGAGCAGAATCAGGTAGATGCCCTTACTCTCATTATTCTAATTTATTTGAAAAAAAAAAAAAAAAGTTATATTAGGCCACTGAGCTCCATATCTAACAGGGCATCTGTCTTCCTATTCCCGAACATGGTTTCCCAGAGGTCAGCGCGGAATTATACAGTGACGATAATTTTAGTTCGCATTCATGGGAAAACATGCTGTTTATCACATTCCCTTACATGATGATTATTAATTAGATAAGCACAGCTTAATTAGATAAGCATAAATTAGAATAATAGTAAATGATAACACCTAATATCTAAACATTGACAACGTGAACTATTTTTTCACCTTTGCCTTTCGCAAGATTCATTTACCTTGCATGCTTCTGACCGCCGACTGAGCACTCCTGTTATATATGGAGCTCAGTGTATTATGCAGACATTACTATATACCTATTACATCAACGCATTACCTCATTTGTTGTGTTGTTTATGTTGTAAAACCATTGAAAGTATTAACATTCGAGCAAAATTAGTTTTTTGTAAGTAAGAATCAATCTTTTTGCAGTCTAATTGCATTAAATTCCAATTAATAGATCAAATGTACTTGAGAGAGGTATCCTTTTTATTCCATTGAAAAGAAAAAAGTGTCTCATCGAATTAGCTTATCTGTTAATTGTAATGAATTCATTTTGTTGAAAATCTCAATTCGAAAATTATTGACTTTTGTTTGTCTTTAAATAGTGTAACTGGAGTTTAGCAAAAATTTAGAAAGATATTGAAATATTAAACAATTTTCGCCAAAATCGCGTCATTTTAAATAAAACTGCGAAATTGAGAAAAACTGAAAAATTCGTAGAAATCATCGCAGAAATTCGCACCGCGACAAGCGTTCAACACTACTGATTTCTAAATGAACTAGACACATTTGTATAAATTGTATAACCACAAGTAGTTCTTAATTGTTCATATAATTATATTTATTGTTCACACGAAATACAAAAATCCCTACAAGAAACAATCTCTTAACTGTATACTTCGAAACAAGCTTTTACCTTCTTTGTATCGTGGAAACATTCTACGAAATCCAAGGCTCCCAAATTGTCCGCTTTTGAATACACTGCAAAAAATAATTGTTGATTTTACAGTATAAAACTGGCACCCCAGCTGCCAGTATTATACCGTAAAATTAACAGTATTAAACAGTAAAAAAAGCAGTAATACGCTGCCGTGCAAGCAGTAATACGCTACCGCGCATGCGCGGTAGCGTATTACTGCTTGCACGGCAGCATATTACTGCTTTTTTTACTGTTTAATACTGTTAATTTTACGGTATAATACTGGCAGCTGGGGTGCCAGTTTTATACTGTAAAATCAACAATTATTTTTTGCAGTGTACCGGTATTTTCTTAGAAAAATTTTATTTTTAGATTTTTCTAGCAAATTTTGCAGAAACCACCTTCGGAGGTAAATTTTTTCGTAAATGTTGTAGAAACCTACCATGGAATTTTCGGTTTAAAAATATTGGTATTCAGTTAGCGCAACATTTGGGAGCCCTGGAAATCGTATCTCAATTGCCAAAATTTTATTTTAAAAGGATAAATTGGATAAAGATTAAAACGCAACGGATATAATTTTTTTTTAATAAAATGCAAATTAGGAAAATTTTGTTCTAATACTATCTTAGATGTCATAAGGAGAATATAGAAAACAATTGCCAACAATGGAAGTTAAACAGCTCCTTCGTAGGAAAATGCTGGACACAGCACAGGTAAGGCTACAAAAATCCCAGAGAGTAACAATTCTGTTTAGTTTTAATCGCAATGCAACTAAACCAAAACACATGGCCGTTGACAGAATTTGTGAGGCCCAGTAGAGACTACACTTGTGGAATCCTACACCGCATGTCCCCAAAAGCCAATAGACTGCATATGAAATCTTCATAAGGAGCTCAGAACCTAGTACAACAGATTCTGTCCATGGCACTAGCCAAGCATACTGAAAATCTGGCTTAATGAATATTTAATCCATAACAGATTCTAATCAGGCTCATCTGGACAAACAAGAGCAGGGGCCAAACCATGAGAGAAAATGAGAAGCAGGGCGCATTTGGGAAACAACTTGTGAAAAGAATTTTGCGTGGAATTTTGATGAGTCAGCTACATTAATGTAAACATGACAATGCAAAAATTACTACCACGTTAGAATGACGTATGTTTTTTGTTTGTTTTTTTAACTTAAATCTGCAATTAACAAAACCCTACATCTCCAATATAATTAAACAAGAAAAAACATGAAGTGATACTTATGATTTAATTGTAATCTACAGCCATTTTCTGATAGTGTACTTACTTTCATAAAAATATGACATTAAATAAACTAGCCACATTCCTGTTTACTATTAAAAGAAAAGAATAATCGCAAGCACAGTTAAACTTCTTAAGATTCGCAATATAAATCGCATTGATTAACAACGAAATAATGGATCAACGACTTCAACCTGCCATGATCTACCGACCGTTTCGCCGGCTGGGGATGCGTAGGCGAAAAAACAAAGAATAAGAATAAGAAGAAAAAAAAAGAAAAAGGCGCGAGAAAATTGCACATCGAAGCGAGATTTATTTTATTCTGTGTTCGTCATTATAACTTCTGTAACCGGTTGCCATTTGGCACAGCTGGTGTGACAAGTTTCCCATTGTACCCTCCCCCGCAGATAACCAGTTTTGAACCCGATATAATTTTTTGTTTGATGTGTTGTTTTATTAGTTGTATTTCTTTTGTGTTCTCGGAATCGGCCATTTTGGGCTTAATGGCCGATTAAGGACGGCAGGTATGAATCGCACGGGAAAAGACGAAGGAGCAGGGAGAGGGTGGTTGGTGAAGCAGCGTGTAAGGGTGGGAAGTCCAAATAATACGTATGGCAGACGACTTTGAGACGGGAAGAAAGAATGGAAAAATTAAATATAGTAAAACTTGTGAAAATGGAATCCCCAAACAACCGAAGAAACTATCCGTTTAAAACAGGTTTCCCTCTTAACCAGTGTAAGTGTATGGTATTATTTCTGTCGGGACCATGAAATGTTTCCGTCTGAGACAAGATTCCGCCATAGACAAGTTCCATTTCTACAGGATTTTACTGTATAATGAAAGAAATTTTGAAATGGGAAATTTTATAGCAAATCTTTAGATTTGGAAAACTTAATAGTAAGAACGTTCATCCTTAATTTTATTTACTTTATTTTTTTGCGGCTATACACAGTCCTATAATATATAGAGGTCTTCAAGGGCCGAAATTTTTATGTTCATTTTCCCAGTCAGTTCAAAAATAAATTAAATCAGGCCGGGATACATTTAATTTCTAGAAAATATGTTGATATTCCTTAACCCATTTTCGGCCAAAGGTGCGTAAACGCATCATTTTAATAAATATATTTTTATTAACACTGTGCGTATATTTTTCACTAATTATATTTTTCTGCTATTTTTAAGGGTTCTGGAGACGTCTATAAAATATTAGTAATTCAATTGAAGTAATCACTTTCTGTTGAGAAATTTTCAAAATACGCTGGTTTTTTACTTCAAACGGTTATTGACGAATTCGACTTTTTGAAAATGTATAATTATCCCACTTGAGATTAATCATATGTTTTTATAATGGAGTAAAGTTGCAAGTTCTGGAAATAAAATAAAAATAAAACAAATGCCATAAGAAAACTTAAAAATTTTTTATATAAATTTAATGGTAAATTATTAATGGTAAATTAATAATGGTAACGTCAAATTAAATAAAATATTATTTTTCATGCACGAAACTTTTTTGGTGTCTTAATGAATGTAATTTAAGCAAATTTCAATGCAAACAATACCACATTTTATAAAATTTCTATGCTTGGCCTAAAATGGGTTAACCAACATTATCCACCAATTAAAATTTTTCTATAAGAATATTGTATGCATATTTATACAAAAATTAAGTACTTTTTTTTTGTTCTATTTCGAATTATATGATATGACTTGTTTCCCATTATACTCTCCCCCACAGTTAACAAGTTTTGAACCCAAGTTTTTTTTTGTTGTTGTTTGTTTGATGTGTTGTTTTATGAGTTGCATTTCTTTTGTGTTCTCGGAATCGGCCATTTTGGACTTAATGGCCGATTAAGGACGGACAGGTATGAATCGCACGGGAAAAGACGAAGGTGCAGAGAAGTCAAAGTAACATGCCAGACGACTTTGAGAATTGAAGGAAGATGGGAAAAGATAAATATAACGAAAGGTGTTTTAAATTGGTAAAATTTACAAGATTTTTCAAAATTTGGGGTTAGTTAATAGTAAAAACATTCATTTTAAATTTAATTTACTATATCTATTAGTGGCCATACACAGTAAAAGTCTACGCAGTGCGGAATATTCATGTTCTGGCTTAGGGAGTTCAATAATTAATGAAATCAGGCTCGAATTTATTCAATTTCTACAAAACATGTTGATATAATTTAACTAACAATATCCAACAATTAAAGGAATATTGCATACATATTTATGCAAAAATTAAGTACAGTTTTTTTTTTTTAATTATATGTTTTCTAACAATGAAATATGGAATAACAATATTAGTGATCACTTGGACGTACATGAAGACATTTTTAATGTAGTTTACAATGAAAGAAAAAAGATGGTTAAAGGGAATTGCAATTTTAATGCTTTACAAAGAACAAAACAAGAACGAAAAGTCATGCGTCAAGCATAGATTATGTAGCACTTTCCAACGCTTCCAAAATAATTTTACAAAACATACCGTTTAATAAGCTAAAATATAACATCTAAGTAAACAATTTGGAAAACGCATAACATATTTAAAAACATAATTTCAGGAATTTCCAACAGATACAATATTCGGAAAAATATCCGAATACTTTTATTCAGCCCTGTATATGATCTATAGATTTGTATATGTTAGGATGCTAAATTTTAGTTTAGTTAGGAAACGCGTAGCACAGTTTAAAATTATCTTTCTGGAGTTTCTGTCAATAAACGGAAATGTGTTCGCGAACTTTTGTGCTGCCCTGTATAGGATCTACAGAATTTATACACACCACGTAATACACAAAAAGCGAGTTAAAATTAAAATCGCGTTTAGTAACTTAAAACGCACTTCCAGGAATTATTGTTAACAGACAGTTAGAGAATTCTTTTGTGTGTCCCTGTAAATCAATGATGACTGCTATACACACACTATTCTGTAGTAAGCCTCTTGTAATGCACCTTAGATATATATATATATAAATTTCAATGCGTTTAAAATAGTGAAACATTATTTAATTAAACCGCAGACGATTTTTCTCCATAGACGTCATGTAACGGAATTCTTTTGACTGTCCCTGTAAAGTAACTATAAGTGCTATGCACACCCTATTCCATATTAAGCTTCTTCTAATGCACCTTAGTGATATATATAAATTTCAATGCGTTTAAAATACTGAAACATTATTTAAATAAACCGCAAATGATTTTTCCCCATAGACCGCAATGTAACGGAATTCTTTTGAGTGTCCCTGTAATAAAACTATAAGTGCTACACACTTCCGTTGAAATAGGGAACATGCTATAGATAACGACAATAACATATAAAAATTGCAGAGCAATCCGAGCATATTTACGGAAGTTAGAGCACGGACAGACGGCAGACGGCCAGACGGCCAGACAAACCGAAGTCATAAGCACTTTTCAACTAGGTTGGAAAGTGCTAAAAAGGCGGGGGGGGGGGGGGGGGGGGAGTAGATTTTTAAAAATACTCCTCTATAATTTATAAAACAAAAATACATTTTTGAAGATTTCGATAAACGTATATTACTTTTTTTACAACAAAGAAAAAAAAACAGCCCGATACAGGTTTGAACAAATTTTCTATCACTAATTTCGTGCAAGAATTAAGTCAAGAATTAAGAATCAAGTCAAGAAATAATAATTAAGTCAAGACCCGGTTCGAGTCAGCAGAGAAAAGTAAGCCCGAGCCTGGCCAGAGTTTAATTGAAACAAATTCCCACCAGTCCAATCCGTGGCCCAGTACAGATGTCTAATACAAAGCAATATGTTCAGATTGGAACAACCTAAGCTTTTTTTTTTTTTTTTTTTTAAACAGTTACATCAAACCATTATACAATTTAACGTCTTTTAACAACAACATTTTGATATTTTTTGCTTCATACTTAGTTTCCCTTCTTCTCGGAGAGCATTTTTTCATGATTTGTAAACCATCTAAATTATCTTACTGTAAATCTAGCATATTTCAAATAAATCGCCTTCAGGAAAGTTTTATATTAGCTAATAAGATAATTTGGCTGATAAGACAAGTTTTTAGCCCACCTCAAAAGATTCATTTATTTAATCCTTGATTGAAAAGGAGGGGGTGGGGGGTCTAATTTAACATTCACTTCAAGTAATTGAGTACATATATTTTCACCCATTAATCTTTAATTTTTAGACTATACAAATTATGCAGCCCGCATACTTTGAAAAACATCTCAAAAATGCCAAAAATCACATTTTTGATCTATGTTAATGCAGCTTAAGGTTGAATTTTTAAATGTTAAGGAAATAAATAACTTTACTATATTTTTCATTGAAAATAAAATAATGACTAATCAAAATAGCTGATGGAGGTTGGGGAGGGAACCCACTGATGAAGTACAACAATTTAAATTAGATTTCTTGCTAAATGCTCTATTTCCTCCGAGAAAATGTTTTTATCATAACATTTTTAAAATTGTTTATTTTAAAACACTGTTGCTTTAAAAATCTGTATAGAGATACGATTTCATATTCAAAATTCTGACTGTTGAAAAGTCCCAAATCTGTCAGTTGATCTGAAGGGAGATCGGGTGTGCGTGTGTTTTTAACGCAGGCCCCTAATGTGTTTAACGCATAACAAATCACTAAAAGCAAAATAGAAAATATTTAACAAAACAGATTTGTCTCAAAGACAAACACTAAAAAATAAATAAATAATGGAATATTATTTATTTATTTTACGAAAAAGAAAAAAAAAATCACAGTAAAATTATAATGGCCGTTATTCCCTAAAAATCAGTCGTGTCTATTTAAATTTTATAAGTCGTAATAAATCAACACAAATTTCATGCGTAGAATTTCTTTATAATTTCAACCGAAATGCCTTTAAATAATATCAAATGAATTATTGCTAGTTAAAAAGTAGTATGTTGTAAAAGATTTAAATGTTATAAACTAATTTCACTGAATATTATCCTTTTTTTTTTTAATGTTATTTTGAATTGAGTTTGCACAACAAAACTAAAAAGGCTAGTAAATGCAAATATTTAAATATTGTAAAACAAAATTAGTCTGCAGTATCTTATTTTATTTTATTTATTGCATGTTTTGAGTTCATTTTTTTTTTTTCAACTAAATTAAATTTTTACGAAAACTTTTACATAAAAAATGTTTATTAGTGACTATACTGAATTTAGTATTTTTTTTTTCTTTCGCATAACTTCTTTTCCCAAACATCCAGATGTTAACCAGCACAAAAGCGATTTTACCACCAGCCTTGGGAGGAGCACAAACAGATGAGTTTCCAGCTCGCGACCTTCAGCATCCATGACATACTTTCTCTTCCGGAAACCCCCTGCTCCAGAGACTCCGGCTGGTGTGGAGAGAGATTCAAAGAGGATTCTGCTCGATCTGGTGGAACTCATATATATATGTGTTCACCAGAGATATATCGTTACACTCAACAATTACAAGATATTTTAGAAGTTAATGTTTGACTTATTTTAAATACAATTTGTTTAACTTTATTTATATTTATAGAACAAAATTAAATTCTCAGATGAATAAAACGTATTTCGTTGGATATCCTAAATCAACAATTACTTGCGATTTAAAAAAAATAATAATGTTTCAGTTTTTTTTTAAATAAAATTTGCTTTAATTTAATTATATTTATTGGAAAAAAAAATCTCAGATGAATAAACAATGTCGTAAATAAACAATTGCAAATTATTAAAAATATATATATAAAGTTTGAATTTAGAAATACAATCATTTTTATTTATTTTATTTATTTATTTTATTTTATTTTTTTGTGAAAAATAAGAAGTCTCAAGTAAAGATATTCATCCGATATCATAAATCAATAATTACAAGATATTTTAAAAGTTAATGAGACTTATTTTAAATACAATGTTTCACTTTATTTGTATTTATATTTATAAAACAAAATTAAATTCTCATATGAATAAAAAAAAACCATAAACGTATTCACTTCATATCCTAAATCAACAATTACTTGATATTTTAAATAAATAATATTTCAGTTTTTCTAAATACGATTTGTTTAATTTTATTAATATTTATAGAAAAATATAATTCTCAGATCAATAAAAAGGTATTCATTGATCTCGTAAAAAAACAATTACAAATTATTAAAAATAAATAAAGTTTGAATTTAAAAATATAATCATATTTATGTATTTCCCTTTATTTTTCATTTTTATTTATTTTTTAGTGAAAAATAAGAAATCTACCAAGATATTCATCCGATAACACAAATCAACAATTACAAGATATTTTTTAAGTTAATGTTTGACTTATTTTAAATAATATTTATTTCACTTTATTTGTATTTCTATTTATAGAATAAAATTAAATTCTAAGATTAACAAAAAGGTATCCAACCTAAATCAACAATTACTTGATATTTTAAAAATAATATTTAAGTTTTTCTAAATATAATTTGTTTTATTTTAATTATATTTACAGAAAAAAACAATTCTCAGATAAATAAAAGGTAATTAATCATTGGATATCGTAAATAAACAATTGCAAATTATTTTTTGAAAAATACAATCATATTTATTTCATTTTTTTTTTTTTTTTTTACTTTTACTTTATTTTTTTTTAGTGGAAATCAATCTGAAATAAATAAATGTATTCGTCCAGTATCATAAATCAACAATTACAAGATATTTTAAAAGATAAGGCTTGACTTTTTTTAACCCAATTTTTAGGAGGGGGGGGGTATTTTTATTTACTTTTATATGTTTAATTAAAATCAATAATTTTCATGTAAATGAAGGATAAATTTTGCATTTCATGTTCAGATTTTTCATTTCATTTTTACACATTTCATAAACCAATAATTACGCGATATTTTAAAAGATATTTTTCTATTTAAAGAATTATTTTCTAAATCCAGTTTTTTTTATTCTTTCCGTGTGCGCCCTCTGCTCCACGGACGGCGAATGGTGGGGAGAGAATTTCAAAGAGAATTTTGCTCGATCTAGTGGAGCTTAAATTCACATATATACTCAGATATATATATATATATATATATATATATATATATATATATATATATATATATATATATATATATACAGTAAATCAACATTTACAAGATATTTTAAAAGACTTTTTCTGAATTCAATCTATTTTTTTTTCGCATTCTTATTTTATTTTCTTACCTTTTTATGAAATAAAAAATAAAAATTCTCAAATTAAAAAAAAAATATATATATTTTTTTTTAATTGTATTTAAATTAAATATGATATATAGTACTAAGTGTATTATGATATATTATTATATTAGTAAAATATTTATTCAAAATATACTATTCAAATCTAAATTCTTTATTGGCGTTTCTAAAAGGTTTTATTGGTAGTAGAATTAAATAATACCGCAATTTATAAATATTTAAAGTTTTTATGTATGACAATTTAAAAATTAATATGCATTTCAAATATTTCACACTTGCACGATCTATGACATACTTTCTGTTCTGGAATCCCCCCCCCCCCTCCTCCCTGGTCTCTTCTGCTCCAAAGAGTCCGCCTGGTGCTGAGAAAGTTTCAAACAGAATTTTGCTCAATCTGGTGGAGCTTAAAATCTAAATATATACTTACAAGATATATTATTAATCAAGAAAGTTTTTAAGATAATGTTTGACTTCTTTTAAACCCAATTTACTTATTTGCTTTTTCATTTTAATAAAAATTAAAAATTCCACAGAAAATACAGGATAATTTTTTTATTTCATTTTCATATCATTTCATCAGATTTCATAAACCAACATTTGTAAATTATTTTATAAGATAAGACAATTTCATTTCTTTATTTTTATTTTTTGCATTTTAATTTTTTTTTATATAAAATTAAAATTTCTCAAATCAATGTAGGTATTAACCGGCTATCAAAATTAAAAAATTTCAAGATCATGTTTGACATTTTTTAAAATCCAATTTATCACCTTTTTGTATTCTTATTTTTATTTACTTAAATGTGTACATATATAATTTTTTTATAAATAAAGGATAAATTTTACATTTCATTTTCATAATTTTCATTTCATTTCGATGATTTTATAAATAAAAAAATATAAGTAATTTTAAAAGATGTTTGATTTCTTCTTAATAAATTATTCTCAGTTAAATAAATGATAAATTCTGTATTTCATTTTTGACATTTTCAATTCATTTAAAAAAAACAAAAAATCTATATCAACAATTACAAGTTATTTAGAATAAAAATAAGTTCGATTCTTTTTTTAATTTAATTAATTTAATTTATTTACTTAGTTTCATTTTTTTTTACTTTATTTCTTTTTTAATTAGTTTTCTCAAATTAATAATAAGGTATTCTCCGGATATAGTTAATCCATAACTGAAAATATATTTAAAAATTATGTTTGACATTTTTTAAAACCGAAATGCTTTATTGATATTTATTATAATTTTGGAATTTTATTACTTATGTTTTGATAAAAATTAAGATTTCTCTGATAAATAATGTTATTCACTAAATATCAGAAATCAGCAATTGCAAATAATTTTGAAAGATAATGTCCCACTTTTTTAAATCCAATTTATTACATTTAATTCATGTTTATTATTTTGATTTTAAAATAAAAATCAAGAATTCAGATGAATAAAAAAATATTCTATAAATCAACAAATACAAAAATTAACTAATTTCTCACTCCAAAATTATTTTATTTTCCTACTTTTTTTGATAATAGTTAAAAATTAAAATCTATAAAGATATAAAACGAACAGCTTAGTTTTAAAATTCGCTATAAATCAAGATATACATTTTAAATATGAACTTTTTATTTTAAAATTTAGCTATTTTTTTCTTTTATAATAAAATATAAAATTCAAAGAAAGTTATAACAAAAGAACATCTAAGTAAGATAATGAAATGTCAAAATAAATGTGAAGCTTAATTTAACAATTTAAAATGAATATATATTAAAATGTAAAATCAAAATCATTTACGTTATTTATTTTAATATTTATATAGTATTATATATCATTTCATTATATATCATTATTTATTATGATTTCTGTTTCTTTCCATAAAATGTAATTATGTGTCGAGAATTAATATTTCAATTACTAGGGGGCCTACCCCCTGCGAGCTACGCTCGCCAACCCCCACTCAGACTTCGAGGCCTCTAAAAACATGACAGCGTGCTTTGTTTTAAAAATATTGGTCAATCTGTAATTGAGTTGCCATGCTTTTAACGTTTTAATGGGGCATTTTTTGATTATCATGTCCTCATACACAGCTGTTACAACAACTGACGACTGTTTTCGGGATTGATAAGTAAAATCAATTATAACTTGAAAACCAACCAGCTTGTATAAAATTGTTAGGTTTAAATTGTGGCTACCTCTTGGACTTTTATAACAACGATCTGTATTCTATTCTTCCTTTGCGTTTAAGGATGAGAAAAATTCCATCTGCTTGTGAATAACATTAAGAACCATAGTATTGAAAAGTACTATGTTATAGATATTTTCAGTAACAGGTTTTAATTTTCTCTCTATTTTAGTGCACCATCATGCATATTTTCATGTTATTTTAAATATGTAAATTATTTATTTTAATTAATATGTATATACGAATTTTCTAATAATTATTTATCATACAAAATTAATTAAATATTTTGTGCATGCATGCCTGCATTTATTTGGCATCAATTGATGAGATATTTAAACAAATTTGCTATCCGCGATAATTTTACACCATTTTATGTCACTTGAATATTGTCCATAAGAAAATCGGGTACTTTTCCAGTATAGGATCCTTTGCTTTTAGGTTTGGCGTAATTGGAGCTTCAAAAAGGGATAGATTCGTTAATATACATAGATTTGTTGCCAAAAGTTATGAAAACAAACCCAATGAACTTTTGGTGCTTTTCTATTATAGGGGTCTTGACGCTTTTTTAAAAAGCTTGGCGCAATTCGGGCATCAGAAAGTGAGATTTGGTGCCAAATGACATAAACAGCCATGGAAACAAATTCGACGATGTTTTTGTTTATATGCGTATTTTAATTATACGTATATTATTATTGTTTTTTTCTATACAAATTACTTCTGATTATATATAAAATAGGATAAATGACATTTTACGCTAAACAAATTGTATAAATATTGAAAAAATGCTTCTGTATACGAAATGACAAAGTGAATAAGTTGACAGAAAGTATGTTGCCAAATTTCCTTTTCCGCCAAGGCTATTTTCCCTATTTCGTCAAGGCCCCATATACTGGAAAAGCACCGAATAAATTAAATTAAATGCTGACAGACGATTGAATCCTGACGATAGAAATGTGATTTTTTTTTTTCAAATTTTCCTGAAAAACATAATTTAATCACAATCTTGTCTTCATTAATGATAGAAATAAAAGATAAATTCAAAGTAAAAAGAATATAGATTCAAAGTAGATTCAAATAAAAAGAGATCAATAATCCCTATCGGGATCCTTTTCATTTTTTTTTCCTTTTTTGTCACAAAAAAACTGAGTAATTAGTTGCCATCATTACAGAAATGTCATTTAAAATTAGAAAAAAAATTAATATCTCGAAAACTAATTCCAATTTCAAAATTCTATTACCAGTTTTGACATCCGCGGATTTTTATGGACAATTGGTATTAATTTCACTATCAAGCGTTTAATATTTTATTAAAAATAGCCCTGAAACATAATCAATCGTTTAACCAGTCGTTTCATAAAATCGTTTCATAAATTCGTTTCATAAAATCGTTTCACAAATTAGTTTCATAAAATCGTTTCACAAATTCGTTTCATTAGGATTTTATATATATAGGGTAGATATAAAAATTTGAAGGGTTTTCTTTTTTTCCCGAATCTGTTGATGTTTGATCTGGAATAGTTTAAATCGTTGGATATGATAAAAATTAATTATAAAATATGTCAAGAAAGAAATTAAAGTAAATTAAATATATTGAGTCCACCTTATTTTTTAATTATTATTATTATTATTGATAAATTATGAAGGTAAATTTTCAAATAATATAAAGATTTCAGGAAAAATATTTATTTTTTTAATTCTAAAGATCCAAAATTATATTAAAAAAAGCTCAAGTAATATACCAATAAATTTTCATATTTGTAAATTATTGCAATATAATATATCTTTTAAATTAAATAATATATGTTACGGTCAATATGATTAATCCGGTCATTATTAATAATAACCGGTTATTAACCCGTTAACGCCCAACTGTTTTTACACTTCTTTTAATTCGTCGACACCCGTTTTTCCCATGTAGTAATTCTGAGTTATTTAATGACTCAAAATTTGAGATTAGATAATGAGAAAATTTCCATACTAAAATACTGGTTTTGAAATTTTAAAAGTTTTGTTCGGTTGTAGGTGATCTAGAAATAGATCGCTGGGCGGTAATGGGTTAAAAATGGCCGGTTATTATTTATAATAACCGGTTACTATTAATAATGATCGTATTAATCATATTACGGTAATGTTTCATTAATGGTTATATATATATATATATTAAAAATTAATCAAACGAATTTAGGAATTTTAAAACATATAAAAAAGAAAAAAAGGATATATATATATATATATATATATATGGATGGTCCCTAAAGAAAATAACAGTAATAACATATTTTTAAAAAGAAAAAATAAACTTTGGTGCAAATAGCTTTGCTCTTCGATTTATGTTATAACTTGCGTTTTTCTCGCCCATTTTGCATGGAAAATATTAAAATATCGCATTTAAATAAAATTCAAATGTTTCATTGATTTTTTAAAATACTTATTTTAACTTATATGATAAGCTGTTTTAAAGTAAATTTAAAACAAGAAAAAGTTATTAAATTAAGAATAAAAAGGAAGTGTGTTATATTAAACAATTTTAATACATTTCATATGGACTTAAATCAGGTGAAAAATTATTGAAATCGTACGAGCCATTGATGTCAATACTAAAAAATAGTATAAATATATTATATATATAATATATGACTCTAAGAAAATTGTACTGTAACTATTAAATAATGAATGAAATCATAAACTTAGATACAAACAGCGACTTCGAGTATAACTTATTTTTGCAAGGAGTCTGTCCAAAGCATTAAACGCCAATGTAATGATATCTGTATTTAACATATCTTATTATATTTATTCTGTGTACATATGTACATCAAAAGATAAACCAATTGCGTGGTATTTTTAGGAAGCGTATACATGTGTGAAGTTTACATTTATGAAATTCAAGTGTCTTTACAAGTTACTAAATGCCAAAAACCTGCAGAGTATACTATAGTTAAATATTTGTATTTGTGCAATTAATAAAATTGTTATTTGCAACTTTTGTTATTTCTCTAATTATTAATTATATTAATTAAAATGTGATTTTTTTTTATTATGCTCAATATCGAATTTGAGATTTAAATAGTCTAAAAATCTACAGGTAACATGGTAACCAGTCAATAAATTAATGTAAAAAGGACAAAAAAATCGATTTAAATTTAATTTGAAAAAAATATATAAATAAAAATAAAATAAAAATAAAAGATGTTTTTAACATCCTGAATGAAAGACCATAGTACAAAATAGGCTAAACTAAAATATAAATAAAAGAGATAAATAAAATTATTTATTTTCTTAGAACATTTTAATTTTTTCATGTTACGTAAGTATTCGTATCGAAATTTTCATATAAGATATATATTTGTATTGTGATTTAAATTTTACATTAAATATGTTTCTCAAAACATTAATTTTTTTAAACATTAAGCATTTTTATTCAAATATCGAAACTTGTTCATTTAGTTTTCATAAACTTATACAAGTCTTCTGAACATTACATGTATTATATATTCGTCATAAAACTATATTAAAACGAATACATTCATCATAATGCTTAGTAACTAGATTCATCAAAAACAAAAAATTATATATATACATATATATTAGTTAATTTGAAATTTCTTCAATTACATTCTGAAAAAACAGCACTTTCGATTATTTTTTTGCCAAATTATTAACTAAAAGACTAAAAATAAGAAATTTTGTCTTTTGAAATAAGAACATTAAGCAGTAAGAACATTGAAATGGAGAACATCAAAATAACGGACATTAAAAATTATAACTATAATCACTCTTTATTGTTATGGGATCATTAAGCATATTCTCCTGCCATAATCTCTAGACGCTAACTACTTTGTAATAGCCATATTTCTGCGTTAAATCTAATAAAATACACGGGAAACACATTCGTAATACTTTTTATGTAAATTTCCGAGCTTTTTACGCAGAATGATTTTTTTTTCTTCTGTTTATAAGAGGTGCTAAAAGCATGTTCTTTAGATAATAAAAAAATAAAATTACTTATAAATATATATTTCATCTGCGTTTTAGTGTTTCAAAACGTAAAAACTATTACAATATAATTACACTTTAGATGTAATTACATTGCATTTAGCTAATCCTGTTTGCAAAAAATATTAAAGAAAAATAAGTTTTAACAGGATTTTTTTGTTGTTGTTAACTTACTAGAAAAAATTTCAAAGTAGAAAAAATACTTTCCATCTTGGTGTGAATTCATTCAAATCTTTATATTTAAAAAAAGGAGGGGGAGGGCGGGTGTGTGGGTGGTTCTTCAAGTGCGTGTGTGTCTAAAAGAAAATGATAGAAGATTGAACGCTAGAAACTGCAGTTTTGACACAGACCTTTTAAAGGTTCATTTTAATGATATAAAATTTAGTTTGAATTAAAAATTTAAACTACAATCAAATAATCAGAAATTCAAATAATCTTAAATAATCCGAAGCCACCCCTCCAACCTTCAAAAAATCTCTTGTAATAGAATTTCATATTCGATCTGGAAATTTTTTAATGTAAATATTATAGTAGACAATCGTAATAGAAAGTACTATACAAACCTATCTCAACTGCCATTTTTACTTTATTTTATCTGTACAAGAAGAAAGTATTATATTAGTGAAATTTTTTTACTTTCGGTTTTCGACGGATTTACAAGTTTTAGAAAGTTCTGAACACAATTTAACTGTTTTTAGAAAAAATTGGTCCATGTGTGAGTGTGTGTGTGTGTCTGTCTGTATCGGACTCAAATTTTGAAGCGCTCTATATCTCACGAATTACTGCGTAGAATACGATGAAATTTCATATAAAGTTCTATCATTATGTGAACTGGTGATGATTAGTTTTGGGCAAAATCCCCTAAGTGCCGTAAATCGATGATTTGTTCGATTTATGGTCTGCAAAATTCAACGAAACATCAAATTTAGAATCCTCGTGATAGCGATAGATTGTCATTCAAGTTTGGTTGGGGTCAGCTAAGAAAAGTGCCGAGATTCGATGATTTGCTCGACATATGCGATGCTTATATCACCACTTTGAATGTACAGAATTCAACGAAACTTCACGCTTAGCATCCTAAATATGGAAATACATTGTATAAGAAACCTAGTTAATACTAAATCGGTGCAATTTCTTGTACTATTTGAATAATTTAATCGTTTAGATTTATATCAACGAAAGTTTTGTAATGACCACAACATACTAGTGAGTTTGTTTGGGGGTTTTTTTAGGGGGGGGGGGGGAGAGGTGACAGCAAGTAAGAAAGATCAAACAAACCTTTTTCAACTTATATCTTAAAAAAGATACTAATTCCATATTTCGAGATGTTTGTGGGTTGGATCAGTGCATGTACGAAAACCGTGAGAGAAAATTGCAGGGAGAGATACCCGGAAGAAGAAAATTCATATATATTTGCTTCGTAGTCATATTACTTAATAATAATAATATTTCTATAGAGAATTACACTATTTTGTCCAAATAGAGCTCGAAATTGACCTATTAGTGTCCAACGCCTCACACTGAAACATTTCTAGGATTATATGAAAAGGGAGAGGAGTATCGAATTATCTTTCATCTACAAGTTTGGAAACCGGGCACGCGCAAAATGTAAAGTTTTAAGTATTATATCCACCACCTATTTAAAAGAATTTTGCTAAAGCAGTGGTCAGTTTCGGCCATGTCGCTGTATTCGGGATGCTTTCAGGAAAAACTTTTGAAGCGAAACTGACCAGATTTTTTTTTTTTTTTTTTTTTTTTTTGCTGGTTCAAGGAAATCCTAAGAACCTTGCACTGCACAGTCATTCCGCTCAGATCACGTTATGTATAAAATCAACCCAAGTTCCTCATTTTGAGACCAGAATGCTAAGCGAAAAAAGTAGGTGGGTTTTTTTTTTTTTTTTATCAATATTAATAATGAAATTAATAATGATAAAAGATATGCAAAAATGATGTTTTCTCACTTTTCCAAGAGGTTTTCACAATGATTTTAAATTAAACGTTTTTGTTAATTTTAGGAGAGAGAGGAAGTCTAGAATCCTGTTTTTTATACAAAATTCGATCCAGCTTGACATAGAAATACTTTTTAGGCTGTTTTTATCCCTCCTATTCCCAACATAACCCCCCCCCCCCCCATAGTGCCTCTTTTTTTACCCAGAATTCTTGGAATAATTGTCAAAGGCAAGTTCAGGCCTAACTATTTCGCTTTTGTGAAAATGCTAAGGGTTTGATATCTAATGAACAGTTGCTGTTATAACCAGATGCTTTTTTATAGCTTTTCAAACTTCCTAATTTTTTTGACACATCTATGTTGCAAAATGATCGTTTTTACCATGGCTTGTAAAAGGGGAAAACTGACTACTTTTTCATGATATATCGTTAAATAAATAGTTTTAGAATTCTTGTGTATAAAAATTGTCAAGGAATTATTGCTCCAGTGTCCAGTGCGCACTGCAGTTTGCGGTATTATACCAGCGAAATAATAATTTTTAAAAAACTTTAAGATTGCATCTATTTGTGTATTACTTAGAAGTAAATTAACAAACATTTGAAAAAAAATGAAAATTACTTCAGTAGATGGAAACTAAAGGGTTAATAAGGATGCCATGTTTGAAAAGCAGTAATTTGCAGCTCTAGTTTATATGCATAAAATGTACTTGACTTATTCAGCTTTCTCCTTTTAAACCTAATTAATATTATACCCAAGTCCTAATAATGACAGATTTGTGGATTTAAAGTTATTCAGAAATTTTAAAGCGATGGTATACCCAAACTTAAAACAGAGTGCTAAAAAACTAATACATGCTGTTTCCAAGTGCCCTTTCTAAAATATGGCTTATCTGCAGTTTTTACCGTTTTTCTGCCTTTTGCAATCAGTGTGTGCCATAGCATTGCGCCATATTTTGGGAGATAATCAGACAAAAATTATCATAATTCTAGAATTCATGATGAACAGTGAGCTTCGAACTCAAATTTTTAATGAGAAAAAAATAAAGAGAGAAAATTTTTTGATCAAAATTTACCGATATTACTTTAACAAAAGCAAATCTTCGGAAATGGAATCAAATTCTGATATTCATTAAATTCAAAAAATTTCGAACGCCGATAGTTTTAATTTTTTTTCCCTTCCAAATTAGATGGCAAAATGCAGACGCGTTTCAATTAAAATGCGGTGGATAAAAAAAAAATGATAAAGACACACGCACCTGAGAAGTCTTAGATAATCGATTCCTTAATAATTATACGGGGAGTAAAATTGGCGAACATCCAGCAAATGCATTTTAGGACCACCCCAGAAACGCCTAACGTTTCTTCTGATAAAGAAATATTGTTTCAGAAAAATTAAATTTGCAGCATAAAAAGACGGCTTTCGAGGAGAGAGTCTGACCTTAGTTATTTTAACTGCACGTCATCAGTGGGAACTTAGGTGAAAAATATTTGAGGCGATGAAGATTACATCCAGGCGAAAAGGAGGTAATCAAGGAGTGATGCAAATTATGTTCTTCGAAAACTGGATGGTATAACCTTCCGAGAAAAACTGAAACAAATTTTCGTCATTGTGTCTCGAAAATGAATAATTAACTCCTAAAAAGTAATTCTGTATTTAATTTATTCATGAAATACGGCTTAGGAATAGAAACATCGACTCAGCAAGAGAAACGTTTTTTATCTTAAGAATTGCTCAAATTAAATGACAAGTTTCGAAAGAAATTACTTCATAGCTTTCTTCGTCAACTCAAGAACATACGATCGCGTGAAAACGAGAAACTTCAGTAAAGGGGTATTAAAATTCTCTGAAATAAATAGAGCTAAGAACTCCATCTGTACAATTCAATAAACCGACATTTAAAAATTCGAAAGGAACAGTATACGTCCGCCCGTTGTCAAGCAGTTTGGTCATTGTCTACTACTGAAAAGGTGTCCGGTTTTTAATTTCTGCTCAGGCTAGGATGTTCGCAGGTGGTCAGATTCCACATTAAACGGAGGTCCAGGGTCTGTTTAGCCCTCCGACAACAGACCCGGTCAAAAGACGCATAGGCTGGTGTGTACAAAAGATGACCGTAGAGTTCCAAATATCCAATCATAACTCAACTCAACCCATTTGTAATGCTGTATCGGAGTATCACTTGATGATATCCGATTTACCATACATAGAATAAAAGAAATGAATAGAGTTAGAAACAAAGGGGTGAAACATGCAAAAACATCCTATTATAAAAGAGGAAGGCAGAGATTAGATAGGAAACAATTTTCGGCCATATTTGTACTGATAAAACGTCACCAAGAAGAACTATTTAAATGAGAATGACCATATTTCTCCATTATGTGTAAGGGAAACTCTGAAACCCTCATAAAAGGCACCTTATGCAGAATCAAGCCAGAGAACTTCAGCTCCAAACTATTTTCATGCTTATAAAAAGTACGCACAGTATCGCTTGATGGGCTGTCAGAGTACAAAAAATAAAACGAGAATAAGTTATGTTAATAATTATTAGCAATGTACATAAAAAAGATTATTTAGTTGTCTGCACAATTTTTCTCTCCATGGAAAAGGGAGAAAAAAAGAGAAATTAAAACCCATACTTAGGATATCGCCTAATTGACATTTTCGATTTTTAAAAATCATATTCAGTACGATTGTTCCATTATTTCTGTTTGCTTATTTATTTTGCCCTCTTAAGAATTAATTCAGTCTGTAATAATCAATCTTAGTCATGATTTATGTCTTCATTTAAAACAAAGGCAAAATGATAAGGACAGTATCTGGGCGGATTCATCCTCTCTCCAAACTCATGGCTGTGGTTGGAAATTATGGCTCCTGCGAGGAAATTTTACAAGGTTCCCCAATAAAGCATTAGTGTGCAATATATATATATATATATATATATATATATATATATTAATGCTGCTAAGCCCAGCAGCGTAGCGTATGGGAGGGTGTAAATGGTGATCGCCCCAGAGGAGCGCCAGAAAATTGTTGCATAATGAATTACAGCATAAAATACTGTAATAGCTATTAAGGAAAGGGCGAAATATTTGGAATTGGCCCAGGTGCTCAAAAGTCAAAACCCACCCCACCTCGGCCCCGCTATTCTCCTAAATTCAGAGTCCGACACTACAACTCCACCTTCTCGTTGGGCTTGACAACTGACCAAACTGATCATTTCATCAATTTAAAGACCTCATTCGTCTGAGATATCTCGGATGCTTCATTTAAAACCTGCACCTCGGTTCTTTATATGTAATGGTCTTTACAAGCTTACAAAAATCTGGAAATGAGATTACAAAATAAAAGTTAAAACAAAGGATTGCGGCTTAAAAAATTACCAAGTAGGTGGTCACTACAAAAAATATGGGCTCAAGATCTCGTGAATTATCACTTTCATAAAAAACGAAAATTCCAGGTGCAAAAACTACAAAAAAATCAGGAAGAGAACTATTACAAATGAACGCAACGTTTAAAAAAAAATTGAGCGTTTACATAGTTTGTGGGGGGTGTTGTTTGATGTAGGAAAAGCAGACAGGATTCGCGTGCCTGTGACCTTCAAAACGGCAGCCCCCTCGGGAGATGAAAAAATAAAAAAAAGGCAACAGAAAGAAATAGAGAAAGAAAAAATTTATTCCTCCCCCAACCACGGAATAGCTCTCACTCGATTTGAGCTCCTGTAGCAGTCTGTGTGCGATCCTGATTTTTCCCAGACAGGTCGCCAAGGTTAACGCCAAATTTGCGGAAGTGCTAACAAGGATGGCTCACTTTGCAGATAAAATTTTGGGGCAAGGACGTAGAAAGTGTGCAAAATAAACCAAATTTCGGAAACTTAAAAAATGTCCGCAAAACCATTTCTTGTCTTAAGCTTTTTTTTGCTCAATCACTGCTTCAAATTTTCTGTACACATTGGTTGCCATGCACCATGTTTGCACACTAAAGGAAAATTTCAGCCAGTTGAGAGCTCTGAAGTCATGACTATTCCAAAGTTTCAATTACAATAAAAAACAAGAACGAAAAATCATGCGTCAAGCATAGATTATGTAGCACTTTCCAACGCTTCTAAAATAATTTTACAAATCATTACCGTTTAATAAGCTGAAAGATGACATCTAAGTAAACAATTTGGAAAACGCATAACATATTTTAAAACGTAATTTCGGGAATTTTCAATATATACAATATTCGGAAAAATATCCGAATACTTTTATGTAGCCCTGTATAGGATCTATAGATTTGTATATATACATAGGATGCTAAATTTTAGTTTAGTTAGGAAACGCGTAGCACAGTTTAAATTCTCCTTCTGGAGTTTGTCAATAAACGGAAATGTGTTCGCGAACTTTTGTGCTGCCCTGTATAGGATCTACAGAATTTATACACACCACGTAATACACAAAAAGCGAGTTAAAATTAAAATCGCGTTTAGTAACTTAAAACGCACTTCCAGGAATTATTGTTAACAGACAGGAGAGAATTCTTTTGTGTGTCCCTGTAAATGAACGATGACTGCTATACACACACTATTCTGTAGTAAGCCTCTTGTAATGCACCTTAGTAATATATATAAACTTCAATGCGTTTAAAATAGTGGAACATTATTTAAATAAGCCGCAGACGATTTTTCTCCATAGACGTAATGTAACGGAATTATTTTGACTGTCCCTGTAAAGTAACTCTAAGTGCTATACACCTACTATTCCATATTAAGCTTCTTCTAATGCATCTTAGTGATCTATATAAATTTCAATGCGTTTACAATAGTGAAACATTTTTAAAATAAACCGCAAATGATTTTTCCTCATAGACCGCAATGTAACGGAATTCTTTTGAGTGTCCCTGTAAGAAAACTATAAGTGCTACACACTTCAGTTGAAATAGGAAACGTGCCATAGATAACGACAATAACATATAAAAATTGCAGAGCAATCCGAGCATATTTACGGGAGTTAGAGCACGGACAGACGGCCAGACGGCCATACGGCCAGACGGCCATCCGGCCAGACAAACCGAAGTCATAAGCACTTTTCAACTAGGTTGGAAAGTGCTAAAAAAATGTTGAAACAACGAATCTTCACTGTAGTTTAATTATCTCATACTTAATAATAATGTAACATACGATCGCCAAACACTAGTTAACAAAGGATTTGGTTCAAATGATGACAATGTCGTCTATAGCCTCGCCCCATTCATAACCTTAACGATAAACACTCATATGGATTGATGGCCCTTATGACCCCCAGATCTCCCTATCTTTTCACATTAGACCGTTAGATTAGATTAGCTGTAGGAATTTAACAATATATTATCCAGAAAAATAAATCCTTCTTTCAAATTTCAACCTTTCAAACCAGACAGGTATCTTAAACGTTTTAAAAACAAGACTGCTAACCTAAAGCTATTAGTGAAGGATTGAATGGAGACGAAGTTTCGCCCAAACCTTCCTGAGCTTAAAGAAAATGTTTTAAGAAGCGTTCAAAATACAAGTGATTTAAGTCGAAAAATTAAAAATACACTGAAGAAACGTTCAATTCATGTGTGAACACGCACACAGCTATTTTACCCTCTCAGCACAACATCAGTAACCTTATAGTTCATTTCGATTTTGTTGGATCAAAATCGTGTAACTTTATTAGACACTAAACCAATGCACAGAGTTGCATTTAAATTTCCTTACATCTAAAATCTAATTTCCATGGATTTGTACCACTTGTATTTACGGCGCGGCGCCTCATGTTTGGGAGTAGTAATGTCTTCTAGATGTACAGTAAAGACAGTCAATTCAGCGACGTGATTTTCAGTTAGAGTGGTACAGTTGTAAAAAATATGAGGAATTACAGAACATGCGAGCATGATTTCGGACATCCATTGCTTAGCAGTCTTAAACATTTAAGTTCTTTTTCGTTGTGATTGAATTTAAATGCAATCCTAACAGATTTTCATATAATAGCTTCTTTAAATTTTAAAAATTCAAGATTATACGAAGATTTGGACAAAAAAAAAAAAAGATGTTTAAATTCTTCAAATCAAATTGGTTGATAAATAAACTGTCAGGACATAAATTACCTTTCTCATATGGGTATGGCACATTCTGCTGTGATGAATAATTTTTTTTTTTTTTTATAAAAACCTTTTTGAATAATGAATAATAATAATAAAAAATACTGAAACGAATTCAGTTTCAAAATGTACCACTCATTCTATATTGTTTAATATTAGTAAATACTTTTAATACAAGTTCAATTCTGTTAATATGCACATATTTCTAAGCTAATACTTATGTATACAATATCAGATGTTATTAGCCCATTAGCGCCAAATTTACTTCTCGTAATAAAATGTTTATTCATATGAACAGCACCTCAAATTTAAAAATTCAAGTTGGTATATAGATTAATGATAAACACATGTTGGAGAAGATGGGACACGCTAGACATAAGAACACAGTGGACCACCCTCTCAAAATATATTTATTTTACATTGTTTCAACTTCATATCAGTACTCATAAATGACAGTATAATGATGAATATTTCCAGCCTTATATCACATGGTTAAAATAGAATGTATTCATTTTAGAGGAAGTTTGTTGTTTCTAGCTACAAAAAATGAAATGCCTTTTTTTTTTATATATATATATAAATTAACATATTTTTGAACATTTTCTTATTCCCTTTCTATATGTGGTACAGCGCACCCCCAAAAAGGGACAATGGACAACACTTTTATACAGATTTAATACTGAAATTGCCATTCGAAAAACTTAAATACCCCTCCCTCCCCCCTCTATTTTTTTTTTCATTGAAAAATTAAGACTGCAGTTAAGAAAATATTATAGTATATTTTGTTCTTTTTTGTTACATTTTTTAAAAAGGAAAATAGTTTAATTACATTTATGTTCTGGGAATTTTAATATTTTGAAAAATACGGTTACCAATTCATATAAATTTAAGGAACTTTATTTAGAAGAATATTTACTATTTCTTTTAAGATCATAACGATATCATTTAAAGCATAAACTAGATGGTACCGGTCAAAACTTGGCAGTAAACAACTTAGAGGTTCCAATAAATAAATAAATAAATAAATAAAATAAATTCATAACATTAAAATGTCAAATTTTTACAAAATATTTCTTAGTTTAAAGAAGAGCAACTGCAATTACTTTTTTCTTAAAAATTTTACAATTGAAGAAATTTTTGAAATTAAAATTTGTTAGTGTTCTCATATGATATAAACTAACTGTGGTACTGTTATAAACTAACAGTACCACTCGATGGCATCACAGTTTTTTTATATAAACACCCTCCCCCCCCCCCTTTTTTTTTTTACAGAAAATAATAACTTAGTATATGAGAGTATGTGTCTTATCGACTAATTGTAATAAAAACATTATCAAAAGTTGTAGATCATTTTAATTTATTCGATAATTACATGCCAAAGCTTTTAGTTTAAAATTTTAAATAAAAAAATCATTAATTAAAAAAAATATATTGATGATATTACATTTTCCTTAATAATAATGAAGACCAAAAACAAGCATCTGAGGAAAATCTTATACCAGGTAAGATCGAACCCACGATCCCATTAGACAACCAGAATTCTTTTCGGCGTCTTAGACCATTCGTCTTCTGGACTTAGTCAATGTCTCTCTGAAATGAAAACAGTTCAAAACTGGTTTCGAACTCCGTTTAGCGGCAGAAAAACACCCTAAAATACTTATTGCACATGCTATCTATATGCACATCTATTCAGCCGAAAACGCTCTTATGGAATTTCCTTTGAGTTTTAAATAGTAAACAAAAAAATGGCGATGGTAAATTTTCCTTAATAATAATGAAGATGAAAACAAGCATCTGAGGAAAATCTTAAACCAGAAGCAAGGATCGAACCCACGATCCCATTAGAGAACCGAAATTGCTCTTTCTGGCTTCTTAGGTATTAGACCACTCGGTTTTTAGACTTGCTCAGTGTCTCTCTGAAATGAAACCAATTCAAAACTGGTTTCCAATTCCATTTACCGGCAGAAAAACACCCTAAAGTGCTTATTGCACATGCTCTATTCAGCCGAAATAGCTCTTACGAGCTTTCCTTTGCTTTTTAAATATATAGATAGCTATTAGCTAATAGCATAAAGCATAAACAGACCACTGTACCCACAGACAAAAGATACAGTGAGGCATTTTTGAGCTTTAAAGGGGTTTTTTTTTTCTTTATAAAACTATTAAGGCTTATGCTTTGAGAAAATTATAAAATAAAAGATAAGAAACTAAAGTATATGCAGGAATTTTTTTCATGTAGATATTGATCTTTAAATTTTATAAGAAAAAAGTATCACAAATGACCTATTATGCTTTATCTTTCCTTTAAGTTTTTTTATAAATCAAACTGGTTAATAAATAAACTGTCAGAATTGGTCAAACAAAGTTTTGAAATGTGCCATATTCATTCTAAATTATTTAATATTAATAAATTATTTTAATGTAAGTTCAATTATGTTAATGCACATGTTTTTTGTACTAATATTTATATACAATATGAGACATTATGAGCTCTCTGATGCCCAAGTTTAATTCTCATAAAATATTTTTTCATACGAATAATTTGTTTAAAATGTAAAAATTCAAGACAAAGATTTAGACTAAAATAGCCATGTTTAAACATTTGTCAAACTGGTTAGTGGTTTATTCCTCAGAAAAAAAATAAAGGAAAACAAGTTGGAAATTGTACGTCAAACGTGACAAATGACGTACTATATGTTCGTACTATATGTTCGTACTATAACAAGTTTTATAAATATTCAGATATTGGTGCAATAGCTGTTGCACTCTTATGCAAAAATACATGAATACAAAATTTATTTTATATGCAGATTTTCATATTAGATTTATTTTATTTTATGAAATTAAGTTTCAATACACTTTTACAAACAATAAATTACAATTCTGTTACATTAAAATTATACTATGCGTAAATATCCAATACAAAACAATGTAAAAAAAAAAAACGTTATTAATTCAATGAAATGAATTATATCGTCTTATTATATATGATTAATTTACGTAATAAAATAAGTACATTTTAAGTTGGCAACATTTTATCCTTTGTTGACATTTACTAAAAATTCCAATGAGAAACTTAGGCCTAGCTTTGAAAATTTCAGAACTTGAAATCCATATTTAGACTCTTTTTCCATTTAATATCTATTTCTTCGGAAACATCTGTCCAAAAAACTGTCGGTAGATTATATGATTGCTATAATTAAACAATTTTAGTACACAAATTAGTTTTTAAATTAAGTAATACGGGAGTAATGACTCCATCTTAAATATGACGTAATCACCATGGCAACCTAGAATCATTACCTATCACGGGATATCATTGAATTAATTACGTATGATAGGGTTTAACAGAATGAAGAAAACGTTTAATAATATCTTTTTAAGTTTTGATTAGATTTTGATAAAATTTGAAATTACTTGACAAAATTCTGCAACGATTATATATATTAAATTTTCGGATTCAAACCATTAATAATACCATAAACCATAAATATTCAAACCATTCGGTTGGGTAGCTTTTGCGCTGTTATATGAGGACAGACGGGCGGACCAGACAACGGCTATAGGTGCTACGTATTTATAAAATTATGAATGCACCTAAAAATGGTACTTTGGGGCAACGTGATGCAAAGGGTTAAAAATATCAAATACAAGATCCAAATATTTTTCTTTTTGCAAAACAGGTAAGTGTTTACGATTTCAAAACACACTTTTGCATTTTAAAATTTGTAAGTTTAACAATTCTTTATTTCTTTTTAATTTTAATTTTTATTTATTTATTTTATTTTATTTTTTTGTGTGTACAATTTTTTGAAGATAAAAAACAGTAACATTTTTAGGGAGTTTGAAAATAAAAATCACTGATTTATAAAGGAAAATTACACTCTCTTTCAACTACTATTTAAATCCCTGCATTACAAGCAAAATTTTAAAGTCAAAACTGACAGCTGATTAAATTTTAAACAATCTAAAAAAATTATGAGTATTTCTGGTAATTCCTTAAATGAAATTTAAGTAAAATATCACATTTATTTCACGAATTCCCCTCGCTAAAATTAAACCTATGGACGTGGAATGCATACGTATTTTTAAAATATCTCACCAGAAAATTATTTATTTATTTATTATTTTATTTATTTATTTATTTATTTTTATTTATTTATTTACTAGCTAACCCGCCCGGCGTTGCCCGGGCCCGAGATAATTACAATCTCAGAGAAAGGCGTTAACCCCCTCCCTCCCCATACCCGCAAATATAATGAATAATTTGTTCAAGAGAACCACCGTCACCTACATTAACGTGATCATTGAAAAAAGAATTACATTTTTTTGATAATTAGAACATAACGAAGACGCTACGCTAAAATAGCCGGCAGATGACACCCCTTCCATACCTCAATTTCAAATCTATATCTTAATTACTTAAATTTTTGTTCATTAGTAAAAATTGGCAATTATTTTCTTTCATTTTCGCAAACTAAATGGAGGGATCGGCCCGAGAAACAGATCTCTTTGTAGTTCAGTTTTTAATGAAAGCAGATCCCTGTCTGAAACTTTCTCGGATCGTTTTCACTGGCGCCGGCAGATTTTTGCATAAATTTAAAAAAATTACCAACCGAATTTTTCAAAAATCACATAGTCAGATACAGAATATTTTTTTACATGTGCTCAGAAATTTTCAAATTGATATCTCAATTAGTTTTCTTAAAATTCGCTAATTAGTAAAATAATTTCGAATTCGTTTATTTCCGCTTCCAAATCCAATGCGCCAGCTCGTTTCTTTCGCCATTTTGATTTAAAAGATGACATTTTAGAAGCGATGGTTAATGAGAATCTAATTAATATCTAGACTAATTATCAAAATATTAAAATTCTGAGGCTCAAGTGCACATGGCCAGACCTTGGACTATCCACACCTAAATTTCCAGACTTCTAGGTGGGCTAGATTTTGCTAGCCATCGCCAACAGACACACAGACGGACACACACACGGACAGACACAGAGCGAAACGTTCTTTTATTAATAGATTTATTTATTTATTTATTTGTGTGTGTGTGTGTGTGCTTTAAAGGATGACTATTTCTGTTTTAGTTGACAAAATATTTCTAAAATATATACTTAATTTTATCTGAAGTGTTAAAAAGAGACATCCTCTAAGGCACAGAAAAAAGAAATTAAAAATATTAATTTGCTGATGAAGTGTTTTAAGAATGCAAATGCATACTATACCCATAGACTTGCAATTACAACTTTGCTTCCTATACCCATAAAACTACTTAACTTTGATATGAGCAAAAATCGATTAAAAATACGAAATTTTGTTTGTGTCAAAACCTGTTCAAATTAAAAATATATCCATATATTGTCAGATACATGGAATAAAGGGTATTTTTAAACTTCTTAAAAATAAGTTATGGAAATGATACAATGTATTGCAAATGCATTTTTATCAAAACAAATATTTCACAGTCTAATTACATATTTAAAATGCCCCATGCGTTTTAACTTTTACTTTAATATTCGCATTATGTCTAAGGGACAATATTATACATATTACAATAAATTTACACATCCATTTTTTAATATTTATTGAGGTCTTCAATTTTGTAATGAAGTGAATTACTTACAATTATTATTTGCAATAGTCTATTATATACAATTATTATTTGCACTAGTCTATTATATACAATTATTATTTGCACTAGTCTATTATATACAATTATTATTTGCACTGGTCTATTATATACAATTATTATTTGCACTAGTCTATTATATACAATTATTTGCACTGGTCTATTATATACAATTATTATTTGCAAGTCTATTAAGTACAATTTTTGATTAAGTCCTTTTAATTAATAAAATGAAAAGTTAGAAAAAACATTTTCAAAATTGGAACGCATGAAATATTTTAAAGTGAAAATAATAATAACAGTAAGGAATATAGTTTATTATTTTAAAAAATATATATTTATTGAATTAATAGTGCAGAACACTTCTTCGAAGAATTTCGTGTTGGAATAACAAATAAGGAAAAAAATTTCAACGTATTCTTCCCTTTTAAAACCAACTTCACTAAAGCAACACTTTGCCAAATATAGTAAACCTACGTTTTATACCAGGAGGGTGACAATCCAGGAAGCTATATTTTTTATAGTCGATCCCCAATAGTACCCCTAGTTACACTTGGGGAATGACGTCACTCACTACACCTCCTGTGACAGACGAAATTTTTTCGGCCTGTAGACCACAATAAAATAAAAATAACAAAAAATGCTCGGCACCCTCGCTTCTACTTAACGATTGGGGGGACGGCCAGCAGTAGCAAAAAGGGCGTTATTTTTTGTTTTTTCTTTGGCGGGGGATATATGTATGCAGCACCTAACCATGTGACCCTGACCCTGAGCGCCAAAAAAATAGAAAAAACAAAAAATACATGCTGGGCATTACCAAATTTCTCAGTGGGGGTGGTATGGTTCAATAGATGAACTAATTTTATATCAAAGCATCGATTGTATATCCAAGCACGATGTTATTGCTATTGTAATTACTTTCAAAATGGCATGTATATCAACAAATATTCTTCTACATCAATTAGTGAAGGGCATAACGATTATTTTGATTATTCAAATGAATCATTCGGGCATGCGCAGAAGCATATCTGTCAAACTTCAAATTTTTTTTATTCAATTACTACCAGAAATTTTGAAAAAAAAAAAAGTTTCTGCAGAAACTTTTTTTTTTTTTTTTCAAAATTTCTGGTAGTAATTGAATAAAAAAAATTTGAAGTTTGACAGATATGCTTCTGCACATGCCCGAATGATTCATTCGAATAATCAAAATAATCGTTATGCCCATCACTAATATCAATATTGGAATGTAATGCATTGGAAAAATGCAATTTAGAGAAAACACCATTTATAAATCTATTGTACCTACAGAGACCTACTGTAAACTAAAAGCACTAAAATGAAATTAGGTGAAATTAAAGAGAGAGAATAACTAATATATGATAAACTTATGTGATATAGGAAGTAAAAATATAAATAGAACAACATTCAATGGTATAAACATGATTAATATGTGGATCAGATGGAAATATCAAGAGAGGTTTAATTTTTAATCCTTAAGTTTAAGCATATACTTTACTTATAGTATTACAAAGTTCCAGGTTCCAATATATACCTCATCACTTGATTAAGTGTACAATAATAGTTTCAGAGATTGTCAAGTGAGGATACAAGGAGAATAATGGATTGATAAAGAATTATTTGATTAAATTTCAGCATAATGGGAATTAAAAGACTTTCATTTACATATGTAAAATATTGGTTGACTTTTTCAATAAATCAGAATGGTAAATTGCCAGTCGTATTACCGATTGAATAGATTGTCAAACACTGTACTATTGATGATAATATGAAATGAAACAATTGACTGCGTGTCTTTGTTATTCTTGCATGTAAAAAGACTATGTGTTGACAGTGTTTGATTGTTTTGATTTTAAGGAAACAATGACACGCCAAAAACAATAAATAAATAACAAGAGACAAGAAACAACTTTATTAAAAAGTTTTGGGATTTTTTTTTCTAAAAGCCCCCTCCCCCTCCCCCCCCCCTTAAGCTGTTAAGTCTTCAAAATAAATCAAAACCTTATTTTTGTATCGTGAGTGGGCTTGTAAACCAAGCCCAATAAACACAAAGACTTAATCTCTTGTTTACTAATAATACATTTGTTAGTGTCAAACTTCGCTTCTTGACGCGTAGATTAATGTTAATTTCTAAAATTTAGAAAAAAAAAATTAAAGCTTATTTTGAAAGAAAAATATATGAAGCACCACTTAAGTACTGCATCATGATAATTGATATATTTAGGTATTTCAGTTTTAATTCAAAAATATTTTATTTCAAAATAATTGCTACAAAATACAGCGATGCCTCAGACATGATTCGTTGCGGAATTACTTTCGTTAACCGAAATATTCGTTAACTGAAACTGATTTCTCATCCAATTAAAATGCAACGTTGCCGAGTCATGTTAGTGCACATATATAATAAGAAAAAGTTCGTTAACCGAGTCAGAAAATCAGGGATAACAATGATCGTTAACCGAATCATTTGTTAGCAGAGGACCCATTGTAAATATAATTCATTAAATTGTAAAAAAAAAAAATGTTTGAGACTATTTAGTACTGTTTTTACTATCATTTATAAATTACAGTAAATGACAAAGCTATTTAGTCCTATATTAACAAAAGGGGCACAGCGAAAGGGGGAATTAGAACCCATTACAGATAAATTAAAAACTGATAAGATACTAAAGTCCCTTGTGTTAATGCGTATACATGTGTAAAAATTAAGGTGAAAAAAAATTGGGCGCTTTTTTATTTTCCTGTCGATCACTCGATGGCTGGATATAAACATACAAAGTAATGAAATAAAAAAAATCTTATTTCTCAGAATTTAATAAGCTATACTAATAAATAAAATTGGAATGTGTGCGATTTAAAAACACCTATTTCTAAGTTCATTCGACTTTTTAGACGCGTAGTCAAAGATAGCATTTAATTTTTTTTGCTTGTTTGTCGGTCTGACTGTCCGGAATAGGCTTAGAAACGGTCGCATAATAAACACTAAGCTTATCAGGGGGAGATATAGAGAATGTTTCTGGTTGCAATCTTCAATTTGTCACATTACGATACCTGAAATAGGGTTTTTTTTTTGTTTGTTTGAAAACGGGAGAAAACCAGAAAAATCAATCAACCAGCCAACCTTTCAATGTTCAAAAACTCAGCAACTAATGGATGAATTTTAAGGAATCTTACGCCAACTGAAAGATCTAATTAAGATGCATAAATGATAGTAATGACCATATTTAGCTTATGATTGTACATTTTAATTTAAAAAGTGAATTGATAAGTATTTTCCCCCAAAAAATTGAAAGATATTTTAAAATACAAATGCAACACAACAGGTTGCTACGCTACATAAATAAAATAAGAAAATTTCAGAAGGTCAAAAATTTAAAAAGACCTTTTAAACTAGTGCTCGCGAATATACGTTTAAAACGTATTTTAACCGTCAACGATTTTGGATAGGTATAATATGGAAAAACGGCTTAACTAACGTATACGTTTTTAACTTATATAAACATATATTCGCAAGCACTATTTTGAACCCATTCAGAAGTTAAATTGCACTTTAATACTGTGCGTGTATGATAGAAAAGTACAATATTTTCTATTACTCGTGTAGTGTATAATAATCATGCAGAAGAATAATGCTACTATTCGAATTCTACAAAAATTTTTACCAAATTATTAATATTTCAAGTGATATTTTTAAACTGTTATTGCTTATGAATTTATGTATGTCTATATTTCATTTCCGAATCCTCATTATTTCCACACCTCAGACACTCTAAGCATTTAGTTTTCTATAACGATTAATTAAATAACACCATTACTTATTTTCGCATTTGTCATGCTGTCATCATTTCCATTAGTTACCGGATGAAGAACTTACGTATAAAGATTTGAAGCAACAATAAACTATTATTTTTGATTTATTGAACGCAGACGTTTGTTTGATGGATCTCTATTAAATGCGAAGCCATTTCGGGAAAGATTCTATTCTATGCAAGTTTCATGACGAATATATACCAAAATTAAGTTAATATACAGCTTTCTATTTATAGATGATTACGAAATCAGCTAGGTACAAAAATTCAAAGAATTCTAAAAATGAAAAATGGACGAAAATGCCTGTAAAAACGCCTAAAATGCACGAAAGTTTCAAAATGACAATTTTGTGAACTTGTAAAATAAACTTAAACTATCACGAAGAAATGTTTAACTGTCTAAGAACCATAAATATACATCTGATATTTAAATGCACAGGACATTAATATATATTCGACGAAATAACATACCTTTACTATGAATTGTGCTATGAGCTTTTCTGATGAATCCATAACGCATTCATAGTTTTTTATTTTTAAGTTTTTACTTTCCTGTGCTTAATTTTTTTTTTAATTTCTTCATTTATTTTTAAACATGTGATTCCATTTTAATTATATATATATATTTACAGAATAAAAAACGAAAAATGTTTCTTATCAAACAGTCTTCTCAATAGCCTGTGGTTATTATAACTAGTGATTGTACACTGCTAAAAATAAATAAGCTATAGTAACTATATTACAGATACTATAACACTACAGATCAGAAGCCTCAACGTCAGCTCTACAAAACATTGTTTATTAATCTCACTATTTTTTTATAATCTGTATAAAATTTAATATCCTACAATCCAAAAAGATTTATAGAAGCTTCCGGAAATTTTAGAAGTCACATTAAGTAGTTTATAATATCATTGCATAAAAATGTGTTTACTCTTGTAATTTTTTTTAATGAAGAAGAATACATTCCTTCAAGGGGGAGATCCCCCCCCCCCCCCCGTTCCTCTTTTTCCAGTAACAGTGCTATTTCATTATTAGAGTATATATCTGAATGCACAATTTCATTGGATTAACATCTCCAGGAGATTTTATCCTATCAATATTAATTATTTTTCAACCACTAAACATCATCATATGTTGCTGAAATTGAATAAAATTTCGTATAATAAATATGCTTATACAAATGTAAATTCCTCTTATGACACTTACATTCAATTTACCATCTTTTTTTTTAAATTTTTGTATGGAAAACCTATTTGATCTTTCTTTTGTAGTTAAAATAAATCCTCATCTATTTCATTAAAAAAACATTAAAAATTAAAATCACCTGAAAATCAGCTATTTTATTAATAAAATTTTGCTTCAAAACAATGCGATTCACTTCAATTTTTTTTTTTTTTTTTTTTTTTTTTTTTAATAGTTTTTGAAATGCAGTTGCTAGGCAACAATTTAATAAAAAAGCAGGGGGGAAAAATAATTTCTCATTTTTTACAAAAATTGTCAATCAAAATGTTTTATATCTCTCAAATTGATGCCTGAAATTTCCCAATAATTTATACAATTTCGAAATAATAATAAATATACTGGAAAATTTTCAAAGCGATAGGATTAATTTAAGATCTCCACTTTGAAAATTTAGCAACCATTAATTTAACATTTAAATCAATTACCCAATGAGGTATTTTCATTTCGATGAATGTTAAAATTTGAAAATCGTCTGAACTCCCATTGAAAAGCATTTATGACTTTAAAATGTTCTATACTGTTCGAACGAATGAACCAAATTTAACCAAAAATTATACAGCTAATTCCGGGTAAATCACCAACATACCCATCAAATTACAGTCTAAAAGGATGCTTTTTTTTTCAAAGGGGGCAACTTTGAAATCTTAAAGATAACCCCGCCTTTTTTATTGCAGATTCCGATTCTACGGGAAAAACTATAACTTTTGTATTTAATATTTTCTTCGGAAAATCGTAGATAGCGCTGTAATCGAGTAAAATGCAGTAAGAATGGTTTCCTTTGAAAGGTCTGGAAATCGTCGAATAGCTCGAGAAATATACATCGGATTGAAAAATGGAAAAATGCATGCTCAATATTTTTGAAAAATCTATTTAGGTATAACAAAGTTGCCCCCCCCCCCCTAGGGAAAAGGTGGGCAACTTTGAAATTATAAATATCCCTCCCCCCTTTTTTTTTAAATTGTAGATTGGGATTCTACGGGAAAAAATACGTAACTTTTGTATTTAATATTTTCTTCGGAAAATCTTAAATGGTGCTGTAATCGAGTAAAATGCCCTGAGAATCGTTTCCATTGAAAAGTCGAATAACTTGAGAAATATATATCGGATTGAAAAATGGAAAAATACATGTTCAATATTTTTGAAAAATCTATTTAGGTATAACAAAGTTGCCCCCCCCCCCCCTGGGGAAAAGGTGGGCAACTTAACTTTGAAATTATAAATATCCCTCCACCCCCCTTTTTAAAAAAATTGTAGATTGGGATTCTACGGGAAAAAATACGTAACTTTTGCATTTAATATTTTCTTCGGGAAATCTTAAATGGTGCTGTAATCGAGTAAAATGCCGTGAGAATCGTTTCCATTGAAAAGTCGAATAACTTGAGAAATATATATCTGATTGAAAAACGGAAAAATATACATATTCAATATTTTAGAAAAATCTATTTAAGGATATCTAAGTTGCCAGTTTTCTAAAATATTGAACACGTGTTTTTCCGTTTTCAATCTGATGGCTATTTCCCGAGTTATTCGACCGTTTCTAGACTTTTCAATGGAAACTATTCTCACAGCATTTTACTCAATTTCAGCGTAATCTACGATTTTCCGAATAAAAAAATGTTAAGTACAAAAGTTATGTATTTTTTCCCGAAGAATTCGAATTTGCAATAAAAAAGTGGGATTATTATTTAATATTTCAAAGTTACCCCCCCCCCTTTCCCTCCAGGGGGCAGAGTTTGATATCCCTAAATAGATTTTTCAAAAATATTGAACACAAATTTTCTGTTTTTCAATCAGATATATATTTTTCGAGTTATTCGACCGTTTCCAGACTTTTCGGATATCCTGTATATGGTTTCTTAATTTTGTTTCTACCTGTAATGAATAATTCAGATTTTCCCAATAGATGGCAGTAATTTTCCTTAATTTTTCCTTAATTAGATATTTAAACTTTATTGACGACTTTGTTTGAATCATTAATCTTGAATATTTGTGAATCATTCTTTTCTCTAATAATTTATCTACTGAATGTGTAAATATTTTTTGGCAACATGTGAAGATTTGATAAGTCATGCATGTTTTCTTGGTTTTTGATATGAAAAAATTTCCGCACTTCTAACTTTTTCATTTCGCATTTTCTTTCTTTTTCTGGTATATTAATATGCGATAGCCCAAATCTTGTATTATTTTACCTTATTATTAGCTTGTACAAAGATGAAATCGCACATGTTTGGGAAATCTTTAGTAATTTGGTCCCGTTGATTCTGTTACAGGTGCACAAATATTTCATTAGTTCACTTTTTTTTTTTTGGGGGGGGGGGGGTGGGGGGGGGGAGTGGGGGGGGGTTATATATATTTTTTTCTTTTTATGTTTTTTTTTTTCTTTCTGGATATTATTCCAACAGTTATGTGTTCACATTTTATTTTGATTTTTATTCCCTCATTTGTGTGTATGATGTTTCTGTGTTGTCACATCACGTTTTAGATAATTTAAAATTAAACTCTCCTGTTTGTATTTCAAAATACTAACTCGCTTCATACTACATCATAATTGCATAAACTTCAATGATACATTTTGTCAACAATGTACAGGTCTGCCATAAGACCTTAATGCATCTAGAATTCTTGCAGACCTTTATCTATATTATTACGAAAGAAACATTTCCCTAAATGATTGTTATTTCTACAGGTATATTGATAACAGTTTTTTTTATACAAAATGTTAATCCATTATTAGTTGCCCGTAAAATTTCAAAATAATTTAAAATTAAGTAAAAATGATATTACAAATAATGTAATTAAACTTCTTTGATCTCAAATTAAACTTAATGAAAACAAAAATCTTAACATTGATATTTACGATAAGCGAAATGATTTTCCTTTCAAAGTAAACCCATTCACTAATTATAGCTCTTTTTTACATAAATCTGTTTATGTCAATATTTTAATAAACTTTGATCATAGAATAAATAATCTTTGAAAAATAAATGAACAACGTAAAAATAGCACAAATAAAATTATATAAAATGTCAAACAGCTGGCCCCTAAAGCTCCATCATCAGTGCCAAATTTAAAAGATTAAAAACCCAATTCAAAAGTTTAAGCTATGTAAATATGCTTGCGTTTCCCGCACACGTCCAAGATTGAATGACCTACGTTGTTCATTTATTTTTAGTATAACGGCACAAAGTTAAATCCACCTATTTTAAATAATTGTTCAAAATTTAAAATCAGTATATCAACAGTCTATTCATTACCAGTATCCTTCGCATCTCATTAATCAATGTTATACATTTAATTTTTTAGTGATTTATTTTTTCCCCAAACATACACAATAAAAAAGAAAATTGCCCAGTAAAAACTGAGGGCATTGAGCTCACAGGCTATTCACACTAATTGTATATTATACTCTTATTTCAAAGAATTTGAAATATGCCCATCGAAAAATAAAGAAATCAACAATATATTAAGGGGGGGGTCATCCCCCCGTTACCCCCCTCATAGTTAACTAATGAACCCCTTTAACTAATCAGGGAAGTCTCTAATTACAATGAATATATATACAAAATTTGAAGAAAATCGGATAATTCTGCATGAAAAACTCATTTATCTAAATTAGGGGGGGGTATCTCCCCCCTTTCTCCCTTTATACTTAACCAATGAACCCCCAAAACTATTGACAGAAGCGCATTATCAAAATGTACCTATATACAAAATTTGAAGAAAATGGGATAGTTCTGCATGAAAAACCCATTTATCTAAATTATGGGAGGTTAGCCCCCTGTTTTCCCCCTTTATGCTTAACCAATGAACCTCCAAAACTAATCAGGGAAGCGCCTTATCACAAGGAACCTATAAACAAAATTTAAAGTAAAACGGTTAGTTCTATCAAGAGTTATCGCGTTACGTACATACATACATACATGCATACGTACGTACATACATACATACAGAATCGGCGGGCACATAAGCTCTCAGGCTTTGATAGCCTGTGAGCTAAAAAACGTGATATTGCTCTAAAATGGAGATAGTTTAGTGTTAAGAAGGTACATTCAGTTGCATGATTATGGAGATTGGGGTGTTGTTGTCTGGTATACTTAAGATAAGTTTAGTTATATACGGTTGCATTCTTTTGAATGATTATGGAGGTGGGGTGCTGTTGTATGGGTTAATTTATATACTTTCCTTATTTAATAATAATAATAAAATAATGGAAGGTTAAGCTGCTGGTTATTGGTTTCTAGTGGATAGTATTTGGTGTATTTTATGGTAACAGTGGTTATGGTATAGTATAGAAATATCCATTAGTTGTTAGTTCTTGCATTTAGTATCCAATATATATCAATATATTTTAATCTATAAATATATCTTAACTTTTCATAGATATTTAAAGTTATTTACAAAATTATTCTTATATTTTTATATTTTGTTCAATTAAAGATTAATTGATAGGTTTAAGTTTATACATATTTTTCTATATCAATATACATATTTACATTATTTTTTTTTATCAACTGGTCATTAATTATAAGTATTACATTTAATTTGTTCAATTTACATTTATTTATTCTACATCATTTATAATCTTATAATATTTAGGTTGCATTCTTCAATTACTTTTGTGAATTTAATATTTAGACTCGAATTATATCACTTGTAATGGGTTATAATTTATTTAAGGGGGTCCGGGACGCAAAAGTCTTAAAATGTTCGTAAAATATTTTATTGTATTACAAAATTCTGTTTTTTTTTTTCGCTTAAAATGCGTTTAAATCATTTTCCTATCTTAATTAATACATGATATATTAATTTTTAGGGTTCCATAGTTAAAAGGAAAAATTAAATCATTATGAGATCACTCTTGTGTCTGTCTGTCTGTCTGTCAGCGCCCTTTTACTCGTAAACTATGGGAAGTGCAAAGTTCAAACTTCATAAAGTTATAAAGCCTATTGACTCACTATTTTCAGATTATTATCCATTCACGAATATGTTAAGGGAAAATTTAAGGTAGGTGGGGGGGGCAATTAAGTTACTTGAAAAAAATATTTTCTTTTGTATATCATGTGGGGTATCATATGAAATATCTCGTAAATCTGAACTAAAAAATATATTTGTTTTAATTTTAGGTATTATATTTTCAGAGATATCGTCGAAAATACACTGAAAAAATATGCAACCCCCCCCCCCCTCTATTTCCGAATCTACTGAAACTAAAATTATGAAAAAATTAGGGGTAGGAGGAGTTTATTGTTTACCTTGCAGATAAACTATAGAGATTTTCCAAAGTCGCATAGTTTTTGAGAAAACGCATTTTTCCGTTACACACAAACTTTACTTTTCTGGCGGTTAGCGGGGGAGTTAGCAGGCGCTCGAGATATCTGTCGATGCAGAATCATCCAAGGATATTTAATAATGATTTTCTAAAACAATTATCGGTAATTAGCCGAGATATTAAGTTACTTGAAAAAATACTTCTTTTTATATATCATGTAGTAGGGTATCGTTCGAAAGATCTCGTAACACCGAACTCAAAAATATATTTGTTAATTTCGGTATTATATTTTCAGAGATATCGTGTAAAGTTTACTGCGAAAATATGTCCCTTCTCTCCTATTTCCGAATCTACTGAAACTAATGAAAAAAATTAGGGGTAGTAGAAGTTTGTTAATTAGTAAATAGTAATTAATACATTTAATGTACAAGAGAGAGTTATACTCGCACTTGACCAATTTATTTGTTTTCAAAATCTAACTTTCAAGTAATGAATCACGGAAGCGGTTTTGCGTTTTTCTGCATGACGGGTTTATACAACAATTCTCGTATTTAAATTGTTATACGTCAAGAACCGTTAAAGATAAATGGTTCAAACTTCGAACATGTGTTTTTCACTTATTTTATTTCATTTTTGATTCAGCAAATTTGAAAAAAAGTATTTACTTTTGAAAGTATGATTTTTTAAATATAAGTTACCTCTTTTTTCTTTTACTTAAAAATATTTTTAATATTTTTAATTAGCATTTTTAAAAATGCTGAATCATAATTAAAACATATATTTCTGTTTAATTAAATATATATATATTTTTTAATTTGACGAATAATATTTCGAGATATAACAATTTTAAATTACCCCACATTTAAAAAAAAAAATTAAATATTTTAAATGTTTGAGAAGTTTTATGATTTGATTTTGTTCACAAATTATATGGTTAATCATCGCAAAAACCCTCAAAATTCTAAATCAATAAATAAAAATATTTTTAAAATGTGTCCCGGGCCCCCTTAAAGGGATATGAATAAGTATAATTTAAAGGCATTTCCTCTTGTTTCAAATTTAATTATTTTTAATCATATTCCATTTTACTCTTTACATTTTGATTATAATATTGATTAAGATTTATTATTTTACTTAAAATTCTATTATTTTAAATGTTAGAAGCATTTTAATTATTTATCTTTTATAATTTAAATAATGTAATATTTATAAATGATTAACTATTTTAAGTATAGATGGCAACACTACAAAAATGAATATAAATGTTTTTAATCTCCTTGTTTGAATCTATTACTATTCATGGTATCGATTCATCATGGTATCATACATGGAATCTCTTAATTATGTTCAGAAAATATTTTAATTTCACAGTTTATTATTAATAATATTATCTTTAGTTTAAATAAAATAAAAATATTTTTGTTGATCTGTTAGATTTTATTTTTCAATTTGTTAAAATCGTTGATTTTTATTTTACTGTAACTTTTAACTGACAAATTGTGCTCTGGGATATGTGCTCTCACTTGGACATGGGTTCTTGGATAACGCGTATGTTAGTTAACTCGTTAAAATAGGTTATTAAGTGGGTTACTTTAGCTTCTATATTTTTCTTTATCATTTTTCCATTAAATCTGTTTTTGTATCTTTCATAATTGCTGCCTAATAACTGTTTTTGCGCATATTATGTTTAGTTATTCAATATCTGTCTATTTTTATTCTATTTTCTTTACGTGGTGCATCGTTGGTGATCGAGCAATGAGTAAAATAAATTCGGCTCAGGCTTATTTACTCAAACAGAAATCAATAACGATTTACTTATATTTGTGGAAGTATTGCCCTTGATAACGTGTTTCACAATATTTATATTTGCTTCTCGTAATATTTTCACATTCTGCACATTGGATTTTTTCTTTCTCTCCACATTTCTTCATATTTTTTTCCCACTTCTTTCATTTTGAGAATCTTGCATTATTGGATATATGTGTATGTATTGTATTATAATCATCGGTTCATATATTGTCGATTTTTTATGCGATTTAATGGTTACTATACAAAAAAAGTTTTATTATATATATATATATATATATATATAATGTATACACACACAGAAACTATTTTCAGCTCACTCTCAGAAATTTACTAATATTTCAGTTTCTTTCGTACCACTTAAAGTGCCATGCTATACACAAATACTTTATAATATACTAGCTGACGTTAGTTTAATTTTAACCTGTATGAAAACCTTCCAATGCATGTGGATGAATACATTTCCCCTTACATTTAGAAGTTTAACAAACCGAAAACGCACTAATCTATCAGGGAAGTAGCAAGGGATTTAAAGGATATTTAGTGAAACAGGATACCTTTAATTCTTGACAGGATTTCTTTTTTTTTTAACTCTGAATAAGTGACGAGTGAATTACACGTGTGGATTTGTCTGCGAAACAAAATTATGGGTGTTTTACTTATCTGATCAAGTAATTTGGCATCAATTACAATCAAGTTTTAGAAAAAAATATGAACAAATAATTTTAAACTATAAAATTATTTTAATTTAACTCTAGTTTTGTTAAAAAAATAATAATCGGTTCGTAAATGCAGTTTTCCTTTACCTTTTCTATAAAACAAGACACTGTTTTATTGAATGAGAACAACGTTAAGCTTAAGATGCTGATAAACTGCCTTAATTTTTATTTAAATAAAATAACAAAATACAGAAGATATATCTTTTTACTAAATTGTCTTTTAAAATAGAGTTTTCTAAAACTTTTATATTTAAATAACTCTTTACATTTAAATGGTTCTCAAAAATTCCTGCAACAGAAGCTTAACTAATTAAAAACAAGTGGGTGAGTGTGATCGAAGATCGCCTAAAGAGTTTCGTTTAATATTCCTTACAAAAAACTTTATCCTTTAATTGATAAATCCAAATCATTAAATCATAATTATTAAATCCTTACCCTTTATCAATAAGAACATAGATTGCAGCGCCATTAAATTTAATATTAAAATGACTAAAAAAAGAAACTATTTTTTTAAATAAAATTAAACACATTCAAGAATTGCTTTAAGACAATTGTAACAGTTTATGTTTGTATATTTGAAAAGCATATTTAATTAAGTGATTTAATTTTAGCTAAAACACCTTCAATTAGCAAAATAAAATAAAATAAATAAAATACAAAAAAATACAAAAGTTCTTTAAATGAAATTTAAAATGTTGAAATTTCTCAATAATTTCGTGGATGTTATGCAAAATTTAAAATTTCCTCAAAACAAAACAAATTGTTTAAACCATATTTAAAATTTCGAAATTTCAAAAATTTAGCTGAAGTTTAAATAAAACTTAAAATCTCGTAATTTCTCAAGAAAAGAATTCTTAAATTAAAAAAAATAATTGATAAAATATTTTTCAACAACTTTTGGCTTTAAATTTACAAAAATTGTAAAATTGAATCTATTACATAATGAAATCTATTCTGGAGAAAAAAAAATTCAAGCTATGACGCCCAGCTTCAATCCGGGAACAGCAGGCAAATGCGCTACTACTGAGCCAGCTAGCCTATGCGAAAAAGACTTAAATTAAGGTTCTGTTTTAAAATCTAAATCACAGAAATGGTCCTATGTCATTAATTCCTTTACTTAAAATGGTATAAGGCTTTTTTTCAAAATTTTATGATTTGTCGTGTGATTTGGTGGTATTCAGCTATCTACAAATATGCAGATTTCAAGTCTCTAACTTTACAGTTTTCAAGAACGAACTCTGTAACAGATAGAGGAGTGAGACAAATAGGGTTTCGTCAGATGAACAAAACCCTAAAAAAATCTCTTTTTGAATTTCAAAATAAATCTGAGCATTATTATTAAAATATCGAGATTAGAGAAAAAGGGATAATTTTAGATTAAAACCGAATTTATCATTTAAAAACGTGAGGATTTACACATTTTTGCCTTTTCTTTTTTTTAAATCATGCGTCCATATATAATTAAATATATAGCTGTAATCTGTACCAATGTAACGTCACAATAATATTGTAAACTAAGCATCACAATTAAAATTATAACTACACACAGACTTATTATGCATACGCGATACGGACAATAATAATAAAAAATTAACGTTTTAGCGAATAAACGAAACTTTGCCTGTGGGAAGTTAAAAATAATTTTTTTTAAAAAAGGAACAATTTTTTTTTTAAAAATAATAAATAAATAAATAAAAAGATTTTATCAGGCCATTACACCGTAAGTCTAGTGGATACACATTTAGAATGCAAGAAACATTCCCTCTTTTAGTTTTAAAATTAACATATTGCTAATCTCCTGCATTTCTACTCCCAATATTTTAAAAAAATGAAATTTTTAATTCATAATTTATGCGAAAAATTCGGATTGATTCTCGGAGGGGGAGTTCATCGACCTTAACCCCTCCTTCTTTTCCCCGAAACTGATTAGGGTGCGAGAAATTTAAGAATCCCTTCGACCGCCACGAACATAAGAGAAAGGCATGCGGTAAATGCGCATGCGTCAAACTTTGAGATCCCTTGTTTACGCTTTTACGAATATCGGGAACCCACTTTCCCAGACGAATGAGAACAATTCCAAGAAATATACGAGTGTCATAAAATTTTACGACTTTGGGTGAAAATAAAATCCACAAAAGGAAACAGTGAAAACACTAAAAACGCAAATACAGTATATACTTTTCATGCTTATATTTGATACTTTTGTATAATTCTTAGACAACAGCGTGGGAAGATTTGGTTAAAAAGGGAACACAAAAATCTAAGTTGTTTTTAATATTGATTCTTGAAGAGAAAGTACGTCCAAATTAAATAATTCACAATATCAGAAAAATATAGACATATATTAGGCCTTAGATGAAGACAACACATCTTTGTCTTGCAGTTATATTAAGAAAATAAGTTAAGAAATTTTCAAACTTTTCTAGCTTAATGTAAAAAACATGCATGTATTTGTGAGTGTGTGAAAAGGAACTGGGAATGAGAGAAAAGGTGTGCCAACATTGAATTCAGATATAATCCGAAAAGGGGTTATGGAGTCCCGGACAGTGCAGGGAGAATGTGCTTCTATTGTAGACCATATATACGCAAATTTCCTAATCTTCCGAAGAGCGCCCCCCACCCCGCTATTAACTGAATTCATTACTTAATTTTACTTTTAAATACTTCTTTTCTTTTAAGCATCAAAGGGTTTCGCAAGTCTAAAATGGTTGAAAAGTAATACTGTATCAACAAATATTCCATCAATATCGATTTTCTAACTTGAAAAACCCATGCTTTTAACCCATGCTATATGAACATTTTATATTAAGTTTAATGATTTTACTCCTGCTTCAAATTTCAGTTGGGCTCGAATAACCCACTGAAATCAAATTCTTACATTCACAAAAACTTTTCCAAGCTTAATGTTTGAAGCTCAAAGAAACCTAATAAACAATTCAAAAACGTATGATAGGAAACCTAACAATGTACTGTTCAAAATTAAATTGCTTAACTGCTTGTTCTGCTTATACCAAATTAGAACAAAAAGAAATATTTGACTAAATTTTGATTTTCTTAAGGCAAAAATTATAAAATTATTTCTTGTAAAAGCCATCAAGGCTAAAGGGACTTCCCTAAAGTACTCTTCAATGAATATATTCAAAATTTGTGAATCTTCTTAAAACATTCAAATAAGAAGTTTGTTTTCTTAATGTTGGTTGTTTTATTTTTGCCTACTACAGTCTTTTTTACACACGAGCACTAAATAAAACTGAGACATCCATATTAAAATAGATTCTGAACCACTATGAAAACACAAGTAAAAATCGGGTTCAGAGCCATAACCAGATTGGTGCAGGATGGGCTGAGCCTCTCCAGCAACTTCTGGATCCTGTTTCAGACTTCATAAATTTAAAATAGCATTTATATTACATTAAAAAAAAATAAGTTTTAGTTTTGCATTAAAAAAAATTAAATTCAAATTTTAAAATGTAATCAAAAGTTTCGTGATAAAAGCTTTATACATTATCATTTTTATACTTGACCTCTATTTTTGTCTATATATTTATTAATCATTAAAAGGTGAGGGGTTAAAAGATCAGGTGTAAATTAGCCTCAACAAAAAATTTGAAAACTCTCTCTGGTTTTGCCGGCTGGTTACAGTCCTGACCAGAATTCGAACCCAATACCTCTCAAAATAGTGCCACTCTAACTAATAAAATATCTATGTACACTCCTATGGTGGACACTTTGAGTATAGAGCTTGATCGTAAGTAAAAATGAAATCTCTTCACATCATGTAAGTACTGATATAAAGAACATACATTGTAGATATTTTTTCTTTGCGATTTCATTTTTATCATTGTAAATGTTTGACATTTAATGCTGATATCAGCAAGTAAGCTTTTTTTCTTTTTTACCAGAAGTGCATACTTAAAGAAAAATTTCTCGTAACTGAAATAGCTACTTTATCAGGGTAAAATATATTGCAGCCGATGTGTTCATATTAAAGAGAATATACTATATATTAGAGTTATCCATAGAAGAGCTTTACTTTATGAAAACATGCATTCAAGAAAAGGAAAAGAAAACCCTTATTCATTACTAAATTCAATTGTTACATTAACCTATAGATTCATTTAAATCAAATTAATTTTTGCTTACATAAAAATTATAAAACACTGATTATTCCACAAATTTAAACAAAGTGATGAAAAGATTAAGCAGTTCTATAATTTTTTCAACCCTCAACGTGTTAAACGCTTTAAAAGAATTTTGGATTTTATTTTTTTTAATGCAATGTCACATGATAAAACGTACCATTCCCAACTCCAATGTCTCTACAACTTTAAATGTTCTATACAAGCGTTATTAAAAGAATCGCGAAACAAATTTAAAAAGAAAGGTCCAAATTCGTTACGAAATCCAATGTGTTTTACTGACCCCATAGATCTTATTAGATCTTAACTTAATTTTCGCTTTCACGAAAATTATAAAATACTGATTACTCTGCAGGTTAAAACAATGTTATGGAGCCGTTCTCTCCAAAAGGACATTACTGTCGTTATCAATCTTCAGGGCAGTTAAAGAAAGTGATAATGCTAATCTTTCTTCCCAGAGATACGTCGTAACATTACGGCTAGTAATTATAAGATGGAAAGAACAAGTAACTTTAATCATCAGAAAATGTAATTTAGAGACGCAGAAAGTAGGAGAATGACAAATTTTATCTGAATATTGCTAGAAATTACCCTCTGATCATTCTTTAAATGACTTATGCATGCAATGATTAAGGTTAATATCATTTGAACAAAATGCTGCGAAAGAATTAGTTTTAAAAGACAGATTGGAGAAATTAAGTCAAAGTTTGAAGAAGAGCTTTTATAATCCTTACATTAAAGAAAATGATAATGTCATTAATTCTTTAACAGTGTTTGTTGTACATTGTGACATACAGCTGCAATACAGTAAAACTAAAATCCGCCTTAAACGGAAAAATGTCACGTTTCTGGCGGATGGAACACCAGGCAGATAGACCTGTTAAAGTGAAAACCTGTATGAAACGGAATTTTTTTCCTGTCTTTAGCTATTCCGTTTTTACTGTATAAGAAGTAAATCAAATAATTAGGTTGTTAAAAAGACACTGAAACCAAATTATAACAACTTTTTATATGACTATTGTTAGATGTTATTCATCAAATACCTTTCAAATATAACTTATCTAATTCAATTAATTAATAAATATTATTTAAACAAATCTTTAATTATTTTATAATACATTATAGGTAAATTAAAAAAAAATAGTAGAAATTTTAGTTGAAAAATTTGAAAGAAATCTTTTTTTCCTACAGCTTAGCTAAATATCTTATAGTCGCTGCATTTGTACGCAAATATATTTTTTTAACTATGCTTAATAATTTTCAGCATTTTACCAATTCTTGGTGGATTATTCATAAACATTAATTTGTTTTGAAGTCACATTTTTTTTTATTATTATTAATTCGGAGATTGTCCAAGCTTTCCCTAAAATATTTGTAAAATATATTTAGATTTACTTTTGAATGAACTTCATACAACGGTATTTAATAATAAATATTAAAAAATATATATCAGTAAATGCTACAAGATCATAATATTTGAAGCAAAGATTTAAAAAAAAAAGGCGCTGAATGAAAATTTCATACATCATAAAATTAAAAAAGAAAGTACATAAAATAGATGTTAAAAAAATAGTATAGATAGCACACACATTTTATTAATCTAACATATTTCAGAAAAAAATAAGTGTGTGTTTCACGAATTTATTAACTAAGTTCTACAATAAAATAAAAGTTATCTTATCTAATATTTCCACATAAACTTTAGATTTCAGATTGCTCTCTCTCCCTCACACACACAATGTCCAGTGGCGTGGTTCAGGGGAGTATCCGTGGCATTCAAATTAATTCCGAAATAACAGAAAAAAACTTTTATAAAATGTTTTAAAAAATAATTTAATTGGTTTTATATGTATATACAGAAAAACATATTAAGACGTAACTGCAAGGAACATGGAAAAGTTTTGTTTGAGACAGTTTTCCGTCTTAGCGGGTGCGCCATCTGTTAAAATTGTATTATACTCTTTTCGCTGGGACCATGAAAATTTTTCGTTATAAACATATTCCATTTTCATAGGTTTTACTGCATATAAATAATCTCTTTAAATTAAAAATTATGATAGTTTTTGTTCGTTTAATCTATAAAAATTCTGCTTTCTTGGTTTTCTTAATCTCAGTTATTACGTGTACAATAAAATCTTTCTGCAGTAAACTGCAAAAAAAAAAGTGTTGATTTTACAGTATAATACTGGCACTCCAGCTGCCAGTATTATACTGTAAAATCTGTGCGGCTCCGTATTACTGCTTATTTTATTGTTTATTACTGTTAATTTTACGGTATAATACTGGCAGCTGGGATGCCAGTATTATACTGTCAAATCAACACTTTATTTTTTTTTTTTTTTGCAGTGTAAAGGGGAAAACTTAAACGACGAAAAGTAACCCGACGAAAGTAATACCAAGCAAGTATTCTTGCTAAGACAGAAATCTGTCTAAAATTGGATATTTCTCAAATCCTTTCAGATTTAGCCTTAGTTTGTTTTCCCGTATTACCATTTACCATTTAGGAAAACAGGAACAAAAAAGGCTTGCGAATGTATCAAGTTTCGAATTTCTACTGCTATGAAATGGAATCTATAATCATACAAGCACATAAAAATCTAGATTTTTTTAAATTATTATTATTCTGAATTTATATAGACAGAATTAGAAGTTGTATGCACATTCTGACGTGACAAATAGGGCGAAGACTAATCAAAATATATTAAACAATTAGATGTATGTCTCGTTATTTGATGCAAATTAATTTTCGGTTATTAACTATTTACTTGAAATTTCAAATTTTTCTCGTTACAACGTGTTCAGTTGAGATAAGTTTCGCTGGTTAAAAGGGCTGAAATCTTATTTCATGAATGGAGACCGACTGGTTGGATAGCCATTGTTATCTATTTTACGTAACCACGAATTTGTATTTTTCACATCTGCTGAAGAGGTCATTAAAAGACTAGCAAAACTAAATATGAAAATCTTACTATCATGTACAATATCGCCCCCCCCCCCCAAAAAAAAAAAAAATAAATAAAAAATAAATAAATAAAAAATAGATAAATAAATAAAAACAAGAACGAAAATCATGCGTCAAGCATAGATTATGTAACACTTTCCAACACTTCCAAAATAATTTTGCAAATCTATACCGTAAAGTGTCAGATGATATCTAACTAAACAATTTTGTAAACGCATAACATATTTAAAAATCCAATTTTAGAAATAACCAACAATATTCGGAAAATATCCTAGCTCTTTTGTGCTGCCCTGTATATGATCTATAGATTTGTATATATACTAAATAGAAAGCTAAATTTTAGTTCAGTTAGGAAACGCGTAGCACAGTTTAAAAATTCCCTTCGGAATTTCCGACAATAAACGGAAATGTACTCGAGAACTTGTGTTGCCCTGTATACAATTTATACACACCAAGTAATAGACAAAAAATGGGTTAAATTTAAAATCGCGTTCAGCAACTGAAAAAGCACTCCCAGAAATTATTATTAATAAGCAGTACTTTAACCGAATTATTTTGTGTGTCCCTGTAAATGAATGATGAAAGCTATACACACAATATTCTATAGTAAGCCTCTTGTAATCCACGTTAGTGATATATATCGATTTCAATATGTTTGAAATAGTGAAACATTATTAAAATAAACTGCAAACGATTTTTCTTCGTAGACCGTAATGTAACGGAATTTTTTTATAGTCCCTGTAAAGAAACTATACGTGCTATACACGCCACATTCTATAATTAGTCTCTCTTGTAGTGCATCTCAGAGATATAGATCAATTTCAATATGTTTGAAATTGTGTAACATCATTAAAATAAAACGTAGATGATTTTTCCCCATAGACCGCAATGTAACGGAATCCTTTTGAGTGTCCCTGTAAAAAACTATAAGTACTACACACTTCATTTTCAATACCAAACATGCCACAGTAAACCTCAATAACATATCAATTGCATGACGATCAGAGTTTATTTATCGCGAGTTACAGCATGGACAGACAGACAGACAGACAAACCGAATTCATAAACACTTTTCAACTATGTTGGAAAGTGTTAATAAAAAATATATAAATAAATCGAACGAGTGTTATTACTCCAATTCTGAAAGTTGCAGAGAAAAACGAAATTTTCCTTTCGACTAGAAATTGTTTTCATTTAATTCGTGTTTTTTATAAATAATAAGCAGCTTAGGGGATATGCCTTCACACAGAATTTGTACCAAACTTAATTTTGACATCATATTTGATTTTCTGGTAAATTTTACCTTCAGATAGTTAACGGAAAATCATTCGGTCAAACAGTTTAAGTATTATGAAAGTTTAAAATTTGGAACTCCTAATCGTAAATTTATTTTCAATCGTTTCAAAACAGATTGCAGCGCGGATAGTTTTTAAAACATAACTCAAACACTACTAGGCGGAATAAGCTGTAATTTTGGATTAGCCTATATAAAGCTTCTAGAAATCCATTACTGAAAGAAATATATATTATATAGGTTACTATTAAAATTTTAAAAAAATTATTTCGAAAAAAAAATTATATTTTTAAAATAAATTTTTTGTAAAAAAAAAAAAAAAAAAAAAAAAAAATTAACCTACGAATTTTTTAACAGAAATCCATTTGTAGAAGCTTCAAATATGGTAATCCAAAATTACAGCTCATTCCGCCAAGTAGATTTTTAGTTACGCTCGCAATCTGATTTTGCAACGATTAAAAATTAATTTAACATTTTGATTTCCAAACTTTAAACCTTTATAAATCCTAAACGAATGATTTTCTGTTTTATACCGAAAAGTAAAATTTACCGAAAATAAAATAAATAAATAAAGTCACATTTGGGTGTTCGTATTGAAAAATTCAAAGTTTGAGACAATTTCTGCATGAAGACGACCCGTAAGTAGTATACGTACCACTTCCGTCTACACAATGGAAGGGGCGTGTCCGACCTGTCAATCAAAAGGGGGCGTGTCCGAACACGTACTCTTGGACGAGGGGTGAATTTTTTTCCCGTGCTGTGAGAGGGGGGGTGAAATTTTTTCCCCGTGCTGTTAGAGGGGGGGGGGTGAATTTTTTCCCTCGTGCTGTTAGAGGGGGGGTTGTTATTTATTGCGTACTGTTGAACGGGGGTCTGGGGGGTGAATTTTTTTTCCCGTGCTGTTAGAGGGGGGGGTGAATTTTTTCCCCCGTACTGTTAGAGGGGTGTTATTTATTGCGTACTGTTGAACTGCTTGTCAATCGAATGGAAAGGGGGTGGAAGTGGGGGAGGCATTCTGCTATAAGAGGGGTTAATAATGATTTTTTGTTTTTTAATTGACGACGTCATCCAAGATGGCGTCACGCGATTTTTCGTATAGGATAACGGTTGCTGACGAATTAAAATAATTAAGAGTATAATTAATTTAGGTGTGATTAATATTCATTAAAAGCAATTTTCTAATAGGATTGATAGGTGATATGAATTAACTAAAAATATAATTATTTTTAAACTGATTATTTTTCAACTGGTTTTTTTAATTAAATTTAACTGAAAGTAAAGTTTAATGACCTTTTTTCTTTTAAGTATATTTTTTTAGAATATTTCTGTATCATGTGATATAGACAAGATGGTTTATGTTCGAACATGAATGTGACGTCATGTAATGATTGCACCCTAGACATACAATTACGAGGTCCGATTCAAAAGTTGAGTTGTTTAAATGGGTTAAAAATGTGTTTAGCTGTAATCAAATGTTGAGTTGAGTTGTTTTTATATTGATTGACTGCAACCGTTTTAGCAAAAAGTTTGTTTTTCTACTGTTGGCATCATTAGAATTTGCCAGTTGCTCAGATTTTTCTGTTGAATCGTTAGCTGACTTTGTTAGTTTGACTTCGCTTTTAGTTTAGTTTTTTTGCTTTGCGCCATGGAAGACGGACTTAATTTTCAGAATGGAGATAACAAAAGCAAGCGTAAACTTGTTGAAATTAAAGAAAGCAACAAGAAAACGAAGAACAATCAAACTCCGGTAAGTTTTTTAATACTTTAAAAAAAATTATACTTTTCAATTCATTATTAAATTTTTAATTGTTTTTTTATTTTTATTTATTTTTGTCTCTCTTTATTTCTTTTTAGGTTCAATTATTTCTAGAAAAAGTGAAACGGCATGATTCAAAGGATATGAAATACTTAGGTGGAGAAAACTTTCTTTCCGTGAATTATTTTCTGGGACAAACTCGAGTTCACATTAGACGATATGTTGTTGATCCCGAAGGTGAATTACAGCCTACTAAAGATGGCGTATCTTTAACTCCCAAAGTTTGGCAATCCTGGTGTCGTGAAATCAAGACTGTATTAAATCATAAACCTTCGGAAAAGATCACCGTTATCGAAACAGATTTGTGCATTTCAAAGCAAGTGAAAGATGGTGTGGAACTTTACGTTTTCCAAAGACTTTTCCAAAGGAAAAATATGAGTCTCCAATTCGTGCCTGAGCATGTCGTGCTTACACTTCCTGAGTTTGAAAAGATAGTTGATAACATGTACAATATCACGGATCGTGTGAAAGACGGACTTATCACATACTCATTATCTTACTTTATTTATGAAGAACTGAACAACGCCAGTTTGCAGTTTAATATAATAGATAATCCTGACGCCTTTTTAGAACTTCTTGATTCCTTGAGTAAATGTTTGACTGTTGCCATTACTATCAAAATTACTGAACTGATAAACTGTTTCGGATGTCGAGAGTCTTATCAAGCTCCTTTTATGCACGATTGTTTAACAAAAACTCGAACTGAAAAATGGCTAGAGTTTTCTGACCGTGCACTGTACTCCATAAGCATGCGTGATGTTGCAAAAGACATTGTGCAGAAAAACTTAAATATTGACTTTAAATATGTACTTGGTCAAGAAGAATTTTTTGATGCATTAATTATTCCAAAAATTTTGGAATCTGTTCAAAAAATGTATGTTGGAGAAGAGCAACAACCACAAGAAGAAAATGATTTCTTGTAATTATCTTTGTAAATTTAAGATCTGAATAAATGTATATTTGCATAGTATTTTTTGTCTTTTTTTTTAGTCTTGATTTTTCATGAAATTAATAAGAATGTTTCAGGTAGAATTAAAAAAAAAGCTAGACTTCAGAAAATGAAAATAGAAATATATATTTTTTTCATGCTTTGATCCTTTTAATATTTCTTTTTCCTAAACACAAAAATAATTTTACTCAACATAAAACTTTTTACTGAACTTTTTTTCTTAAACACAAATCTTTTTTTCCAAAACAAAACTTTTTACTGAAGTTAAACTTTTTTTTTTCTAAACACAAAATTTTTTTCCTAAATTTTTTTTTCTAAAACATAAAAATATTTTTTTTTCTAAACACAATTTTTTTTACTAAATTTTTTTTTTTCTAAAACATAAAAATATTTTTTTTTCTAAGCCAGAAAAAAATTTCCTAAACATAAAAAAATATTTTTTTTTTCTTTTTTTTTTTTCTTAAACATAAAATTTTTTTTTTTCTAAACATAAAAAATATTTTTTCTAAAACATAAATTTATCTTTTTTTTATTTCTTGATCATATTATTTCTTTTTTGACGTTGGACATTATTTTTTAAAAAATTTCTTTTCTCAAGAAAAATTAAGAAAAAGTAATCTAAATGTTTTCAAATTTGCAAAATTAAGAAAACACATAAACATAGTCACATAAATATTTTTAAATAAAAAAATTTATTTGGTTCATAAAATACATTGAAATTTCAAAACATAGTTTTCTACATTTTTAACCAAGGTAATGGTGATATTGGTAAAGTAACATGGTAAGATGATTTTCTTTTTCTATGACGAGGTTCAGGTCTTGCATAAATAACTTTCTGTTCATTCTTTAAATACTTGTTTTTTATAAAGTCTTGGGGAAAACTGATAGTATTTAAAAGTTCTTGAAACTGATCAAAAGCAGCAGGTCTTTGACTTCTATCTCTAAGCAAAAAATTGATTAGTTGAATAGCATCTGATCCGATAATTACAGTATCGTCTATTTTCAGCTCTTTGTTTTCTGTGCAGGAAATTTTATTTTGTTTGAAAAATTGTATTATTTTTGCAGCAGTTTTCTTTTGCTTTACAGGAACAGAACTTAGAATTTCATTTTCTATATCAGGAAACTTTTCAGAGGTTTTCTCTGGAAGTAGTTCCTCGGTGGGTTTCACCGTGTTCACGTCTGGGAATGAAACAAACTTTTGCAAAATCTGAGTATAAAGCTTTGCTTTTTCATCATCCCCTAATTTTCTTTTCAAAATAATCTGAATCTGTTTGTCTAAATCACTTAAATGCTCGTCGGCAAACTCTTGATCTCTGTCAGCTGGAAAAAGTCTGAATTTACGAGCGAACTCCATTGATCAAAGTGCTGAGCACTGACACTGCAGCAGGAATAAGTATAGACAAAAAACCTTCTCCTTTTTGAACGAGAAGTCGTCTTTTTTTAAACAAAGGTTGTTTTTTATCTCCCAGTCGACGCAATGTTCTTTTATGAGCTGATAATCTATTTTTTTGGCGTTTAGAGACAGGTATGTTACCTTTTAAAAGATTTAAGGCGCATTCACAGACACCTTTTATAACACTATTGGGACACTTTTTAAGAAAGGCTGCTTTTTGCTTTGTCTTGCTTAACAATTTGAGATGTTCCAATGTCGACATCCTGAGTACAAATGATGATTGTTGAGGTTAATCTCTCTTTTATATGCATGCCATAAGAAAAAGCTTTCGTCAAAGCACAATGTTTAAAACAGGATTTGTGACTGGGACAGTTTACCTCTAAAATACTTAATAAATCAATCTTAGGGCAATTAAAATCATTCAGATTCAAAATCTTTCGTCCAGACATTCGTTCTAAAAACTTTGCTTTTTCTAATCCTTTGGTATAGACATTTTTATAAGAAGTAAACAAGGTTAAAAGTATAGGCTCCAATGCTGAAAAGGGTAAATCACCACTATTCCATTGCAAACCATGATGGTAACGAGTTAACCAGGCAAAAGTTTTTCTTTGTTTGAAGGATAGCTGCACCCAAGGATGCGGAGGGAGGAAGCTCCAACGGGCATGGTACCCATGATCCACTGCATAAAAAGCGAGTTCTTTGATAATAAAATCACTTGAATTTATCTGAAACCCCTCGAATTCAACAACAACGGACGACATGTTCATCAGATGACACCCTCTGTACAAATGGCTTATCGAAGTTCGTACACGTAATGCGTATCATCGGGAAATATTCTTGTGCGCAAGCGCAAGCTTTCGAAGCAATCTTGTCTTAAATCAATAAATAAATAGCTGAAAGGTAATGCAGTTGCATCGTTAAACATTTCTTGAAAAGCCTTGGTTTTACCAGGAAACATTTGTCTGGCTAAATGCATTACTTGGCTTTTATCGCGAGGATTTTTGTATATCACCAAGTAATGTGAATTTAAATTAATATTTCGCATATCTTTGCCTTGATGAAACAAGTTTTGTGTTATAAAGATGACGGATAGATTTCGATGATGACTGCCTTTCGTGAAAAGTTTGCTCATTCGATCATCACTGGCTAACTCTGTCATTAAATCATCGATAATAATTAAAGCATCACGAAGGGAGTTAAGGTTAGAGGGTAAACCTTCTTCAAACTGTACACCTTTCATTGAATTGAAAAGGGGTTGATAGCTTCCATAACAGTATATAATACTTGCGGGCATGGGATGAAAATATTTATGATCAATTAATTTTTTTACAAATGCCGTTTTACCTGAACCCGTTGGTCCAGAAATCAGGACAGTGGAAGGATGTACTAACTTGAGTAATTCCATGTTTTAAAATGAAAAGAAATAATAAAAACTTCGATTTTTATAGTTTCTTGAGTATTTCAACGAATTAGTTTTAATATAAATATCACATATACTTTTATGATTTTGTTAGAAAAATGTATACATGCAATTTTTTTCTAAAAAAGCAAATGAATCATTTTCATGTAATATACCATACGTGATCGGATTTAAAAAGCAATGAACACACATTAAATAAGAGTAAATAATTTTTTATTTTTTAAAAATCATCTTTACACCATATCTTTTTTTGACAAATTGATACATTCGAAAATCATTCTTCTTTCTAGATAATACATTTGTAATAGAATTCATACAAAGTCCTTGACATCGTTTTGCAATAAAGAAAATACAATATTGTCCACAGACATTGGACGTTAAACTTTGAAACATTGTCTTGTTCCAGTTTATACTATGAAACTTCTTCACAAATCTTGTGATATCTTCTCCATAGGTTTCGGGAGGAAGTCCGTACGAATCAAAAAATTCAAGAGTTTTTTTGTCTTGAACGTAAACTGCCAGCCAATGGGATCCTTTTTCATCATGTTTATCAGTATTGAGAACTAATGCACAAGGAAATTTTCGAATATTAGGTATTTTGTCAGAAGGGAAAACGCCTACAAAATATCTCGCAGAAACAGGATCACGAGATAAAATTGTATGAATTTGCGATGAATTCATTAGTTTCCAAAATCATACAGAATATTTCGAGATTTGTTGATTTCGATTAGATTTTCAAATTCAGCATACACTAGTAAAGAGACTGTTTGCGCTAAAGTCGTTCCGAACTTAATTTCTAATCTTAAATTACTATGTCGAATTAGATTTAGATGGGAACCATCGCATAAATCAGGTGACAAATCAAAACAAAATAAAGAATACCCCTGTGAAAATTCTGATCTTGAAAGATAAAGACCTTTGTTTTCTGCATTCGTAAATAAGTTTTGATAAGCTCGGATAAATAAACTGTTTTGAAAGTCAGGTTGCAGTGGATTGTGGGGAACGGGCTGACCATCCACATAGACGCCTATGAAATTAATTTTGTAATGCTTAAACTCAAAGGGGGACTTTTTATAGTCACCGTTAAATGCGTCATTATCCACACAAGCGATCACGATGCGATTGGGCATCTGGCCTGTAAAAATGTTGTCTTGAACAAAACTCATATTACCGGTAGGAATGGAATATGTTTTGCAAAGTACTCTGTTAATAGGATATTTGGCTGATGTTTTTTCTAAGCTTTTAGCATGTCCTAAGACAACGCCAGGGCTTACTCGTACTTTACGAACAAATAAGGAAGCATGTTCCATGGAAACTTTATACTCCCCTTCACCCGCTAACAAACAGAACTCTGGTTTACTACGGATCAGTTTAATTTTCACATCTACCATGTTAAGGAGGAGTCTTTCTTGGTGAAACATATCCAGGTGTAATCGACCAATCATATCAACTGAAGCACTCATTTTAGTCATTTCGGCACGTTTACTAAATCCTTCATTTGGGTTTGCATCTGCCGGATCCACAACATTCATACGACCAGCCGTATCTTTGAAAAATAATTCTGAGGAAAGTTGAGAGGTTTTTGCATCATAGTCGTGATTCAGTAACTTCTCTATTATGGCTCTGTAAGCATAGGTATTATTACTCGAAGAAACGATTCTGTCGTTCAGGCTAATATCCACTTGGGAAAACATGGAATGCAAAAACAGATTGACGGGTCCCACTTTACATTTATCCGGAATGGGTTTGCCATCCTTTTTTAAAATTTTTACTTTAACATATAACTGAGTTTGCGATAAGTCAAGGTAATCTTCTCCGCTTCCAGAAACATTAAATTCCACAGGTCCTCCATCAAAAACATTGGCGAGTGGATGAAATTCAACCCATTGACCTCTTTCAATAACTGTTTGGGTAGGAGGGAGATGAAATAATTCTAATTCCGATTTAGCACATTCTGGGGAGTCCTTTAAAAGAAAAGCCATAGTATAATGTGGATGTTATCAATCAAAAATATCACGTCTTTCCACCTTCCGTGTTTTCGATGAAATGATGCGTTTTGCAGGTTTGCGCTTCCTTTTAAGCTTTCCATGGCCAATCATTTCATCCGCTTTATCAACCGCTTTTCTAGCTAATTTCTTTCCGGCTTCTTTTGATCGTGTTTTGAGAGACGATTTTAAATTTTCGCCTGATAACACATCATTCGCAACCATAGTGCCTGTTCGTAATGCTTCTTTACCAATTGTTTTGGCACCACTTATCAAAAATGGAATAGCACTGCGAAAAAATTTTGCAAAAAATCCGCCTATACCGTATCCTCTCTGCAAAACTGTTCCCCGATAGTAAGGCAAACCTTTTCCTGTTTGCCCTGCATAATAATCTTCGAACTTTTGTGTACAACACGTTTAGGCACCAACATGTTTGTTGATCCTTCTTTATCGCAATCAAAATGGAAAATGAGAATTATTTAAACGAAAGGCTCTTTTATATGATTTGTCGTAAACGAAAATGCAGCGTTACGAAAACTTTACCTCTTTCAAAAGGTACTAAATCTCCAGAATGAAGTCTAATATCAATTTGTACCGTTTGGAAGTGCTGACGAATAATTGGTACGTACAATGGTCTTGGATAATGAGCATTAATAATTTCGCCATCGTTTCCTTCGACAGACACAATTTTTAATAGAGGGGCCTGTACATCACCGACGATTTGAGGCTCCACAAGATCACAGTATACGTACATCACGGGAAAGGATGATTTTGGGTCGGCCACAAAAGGACTTTGCTGCAATCCTATATATTCCCCGGGTTGAAACCCTAAAAGTTCTGCTATTCCTTCGTGAAGAATAACCTTTGATTTTTTATCTGTCTTGATTGTAACTCTTTTCGTAACGGGGTGATAATGAAACTCGATCTTATTTTTATGCGAAGGTATTGTCATACTTTTAATAAGGTCAGGTATGGTTTCATAACATCCAGAAGGAACTCTTCTACCTTCTAATTTTCCGTCTCCCAAGTCAAAACCAAACAAATTATTATCGTTTCGAACATTATACCATGTATGGGGGTAGATAAAATCAACCAAAGCCATTTCCCATTCACCGTTTAAATTTATGGGAGTGGGCAATTGAGTTGTAAATTGCGATATTTTATTATTCGGGAAAAAGCTCATAGAGCTATCGCTGATAAGTGTGATGTAGAACGACATCTTCTCATGAAATGAATTGTAAGCCTGATGACTGTTCTATTTATATCTTTCTGACATCTTTTACCCATGCATTGAACTTTTCCGGATATCCTTGAAATTTCACAAAATACTGAACTTTTCCATTCCGTTTTCTTTTATTCAAAACTTTCTCCACAGGGTAAAAACCTGAATCCGAAACCTTTTGTAGCTCTTGTTTGTAAAATGTCCCTTTTATGATTTCACCTGCTAAATCTTTTAATTTATAGACAACAGGCACACGATGTATGATTTTATGAATAGTAAAAATTTCTCGTGTCCAATTTTGTTCGTATCCTTTCTCAAAACGTAATTTTTCCTTGCTTATGCGAACAGTATCTTCTATATTCAAGTCAGATTTGGTTGCAGTGGTTTTGTCATTTGCATATAATGTTTTCCAAACCTTACTTTGATTATCAAGGTTCACTGATGCTGGCTCCATTTTAATACTACGATGCCACGTGTGGTTATAACTGTGTGTTAATTTATCGATTGCATCAATATATCTCTTTGTATTTTTTTCAGTAAAATACTTCCACATTTTCGTTTTAAGTGTACGATTAAAGCGTTCTACTATTGAAGCTTTTGTGGTGTTATTGGTTGTAAAAAAGTGAACATTCTGCTTTTTTAAGAAAGCCTGTACAAGCTTATTCGTGTACTCCTTCCCAGCATCGCACTGCAGCGTTTGCGGCTTACGTTCCGAAAATATTTTTTCGAAAGCTCGTTTAACACCTGGAGGTTTTTTATCTTTTAACGGTATGACCCATGCATATTTCGATAAAATATCAATACATGTCAGTAAATACTTATATCCGTCATTCAAAGAAGAGAGAGACTGCATGTCTACTAAATCAGATTGAAACTGCTCGTTTAAGCCTCCTACTATGACACGATTTCTCGGGAATTTGTGTCGCAAAGGCTTGTGCAAAGTATAAGAATCTTTCGTTTGCAACCATTTCTTTATCTGCTGTGTTTTTACGCGACCTTTTAAAGCACGTTGCAAAGCATTGATACCACCGAAACTGGCTGGCATCTCCGGATCCAGATACATCTGACTCAAAGCTTCCATTGCAACAATGATTATGATCTAAACGAACGTTAAAATTCATCTACAAATTAACACGATGTTCATCGCATGAAAGTTTTACTTAAAATGAAAAGCATTAAAATAAAACCTTTAATATATACTTATTTTAAAAAATATATTAATATTTTTTTATGAAAAGACAGAATGCATTCAACAAATATAAATTTAATCATCAGACTTTTTACAATATCATACAAAATTTATTCTTTTAGATTACATTTTCTTCAGAAAAGAATTTTTTTTTTAAATAATGTCCAACGTCAAAAAAGAAATAACATGATCAAGAAATAAAAAAAGATAATTTTATGTTTTAGAAAAAATATTTTATGTTTAGGAAAAAAATTAATTTTTATGTTTAGGAAAAAAAGTTTTAAGTTCAGGAAAAAAAATTTGTGTTTAGGAAAAAAGTTTTGCGTTTAAGAAATAAGTTTTAAGTTCAGCAAAGAGTTTTATGTTAAGTAATAATATTTTTGCGTTTAGGAAAAAGAAATATTAAAAGGATCAAAGCATGAAAAAATATATATTTCTATTTTCATTTTCTGAAGTCTAACTTTTTTTTTAAATTCTACCTGAAACATTCTTATTAATTTTATGAAAAATCAAGACTAAAAAAAGACAAAAAATACTATGCAAATATACATTTATTCAGATCTTAAATTTACAAAGATAATTACAAGAAATCATTTTCTTCTTGTGGTTGTTGCTCTTCTCCAACATACATTTTTTGAACAGATTCCAAAATTTTTGGAATAATTAATGCATCAAAAAATTCTTCTTGACCAAGTACATATTTAAAGTCAATATTTAAGTTTTTCTGCACAATGTCTTTTGCAACATCACGCATGCTTATGGAGTACAGTGCACGGTCAGAAAACTCTAGCCATTTTTCAGTTCGAGTTTTTGTTAAACAATCGTGCATAAAAGGAGCTTGATAAGACTCTCGACATCCGAAACAGTTTATCAGTTCAGTAATTTTTATAGTAATGGCAACAGTCAAACATTTACTCAAGGAATCAAGAAGTTCTAAAAAGGCGTCAGGATTATCTATTATATTAAACTGCAAACTGGCGTTGTTCAGTTCTTCATAAATAAAGTAAGATAATGAGTATGTGATAAGTCCGTCTTTCACACGATCCGTGATATTGTACATGTTATCAACTATCTTTTCAAACTCAGGAAGTGTAAGCACGACATGCTCAGGCACGAATTGGAGACTCATATTTTTCCTTTGGAAAAGTCTTTGGAAAACGTAAAGTTCCACACCATCTTTCACTTGCTTTGAAATGCACAAATCTGTTTCGATAACGGTGATCTTTTCCGTAGGTTTATGATTTAATACAGTCTTGATTTCACGACACAAGGATTGCCAAACTTTGGGAGTTAAAGATACGCCATCTTTAGTAGGCTGTAATTCACCTTCGGGATCAACAACATATCGTCTAATGTGAACTCGAGTTTGTCCCAGAAAATAATTCACGGAAAGAAAGTTTTCTCCACCTAAGTATTTCATATCCTTTGAATCATGCCATTTCACTTTTTCTAGAAATAATTGAACCTAAAAAGAAATAAAGAGAGACAAAAATAAATAAAAATAAAAAAACAATTAAAAATTTAATAATGAATTGAAAAGTATAATTTTTTTTAAAGTATTAAAAAACTTACCGGAGTTTGATTGTTCTTCGTTTTCTTGTTGCTTTCTTTAATTTCAACAAGTTTACGCTTGCTTTTGTTATCTCCATTCTGAAAATTAAGTCCGTCTTCCATGGCGCAAAGCAAAAAAACTAAACTAAAAGCGAAGTCAAACTAACAAAGTCAGCTAACGATTCAACAGAAAAATCTGAGCAACTGGCAAATTCTAATGATGCCAACAGTAGAAAAACAAACTTTTTGCTAAAACGGTTGCAGTCAATCAATATAAAAACAACTCAACTCAACATTTGATTACAGCTAAACACATTTTTAACCCATTTAAACAACTCAACTTTTGAATCGGACCTCGTAATTGTATGTCTAGGGTGCAATCATTACATGACGTCACATTCATGTTCGAACATAAACCATCTTGTCTATATCACATGATACAGAAATATTCTAAAAAAATATACTTAAAAGAAAAAAGGTCATTAAACTTTACTTTCAGTTAAATTTAATTAAAAAAACCAGTTGAAAAATAATCAGTTTAAAAATAATTATATTTTTAGTTAATTCATATCACCTATCAATCCTATTAGAAAATTGCTTTTAATGAATATTAATCACACCTAAATTAATTATACTCTTAATTATTTTAATTCGTCAGCAACCGTTATCCTATACGAAAAATCGCGTGACGCCATCTTGGATGACGTCGTCAATTAAAAAACAAAAAATCATTATTAACCCCTCTTATAGCAGAATGCCTCCCCCACTTCCACCCCCTTTCCATTCGATTGACAAGCAGTTCAACAGTACGCAATAAATAACACCCCTCTAACAGTACGGGGGAAAAAATTCACCCCCCCCCTCTAACAGCACGGGAAAAAAAATTCACCCCCCAGACCCCCGTTCAACAGTACGCAATAAATAACAACCCCCCCTCTAACAGCACGAGGGAAAAAATTCACCCCCCCCCCTCTAACAGCACGGGGAAAAAATTTCACCCCCCCCCCCTCTCACAGCACGGGAAAAAAATTCACCCCTCGTCCAAGAGTACGTGTTCGGACACGCCCCTTTTGATTGACAGGTCGGACACGCCCCTTCCATTGTGTAGACGGAAGTGGTACGTATACTACTCCCGTAAGTTTAATTGAAAGAAGACAATTTTCAATCAAATGATCATCATTTTTTTTTTCATCTGCATCGTTTAGAATTGAAGTAATGACCATTGTTTGCATATTTTCTTTGGGGGAGGGAGGTTACTGGACAAGGTTAGAGAAAAATAAGTTATCCACTTCAGAGTGCTCAGGTGTGTATTTTAGTGCGCTGAAAAACACTAAATTTAAACTAACAGAAATCTCAAATTATTCGCTTCCAATTTGTTAAATAAAAAAATTCCTTACAACATCGTCGAAAGGGGGCGCTGCAGCATTCAAATAAGTGTTCAGCAGACTCTTACATTTTAGTGCCCAATTTATTTCCACATAAATGTTTAATATACTGATCATTTATTGTAAGCATGTCTGCCTTCATTGGCAATAACGTCATGCATTCGCAAAACAATATTTCCTATCGCTAAGTGCAGCAAGCCTTGTCAAATATCCAAAAAATATGGCAACGAATGCTTTCTTTCACAGCTTGAATAGATGGCTTTATAAGTGAATCTTCGCTCTATTTTTTATTTACCGTATATACTCGTGTATAAGTCGAAGAATTTTAGACAAAATTTAGGAGTTGAAAAGGGGGGGGGTCGACTTATATACGAGTTAATTAAAAATAATAATAATAAATAAATAATATTTCACACCCCAGAAGAAGTGTGAAATACCGAAGTCACCGGTTCTAGGTTGTAGAGAGAGAGAAAATCAGACAATGGTCATTTCCCTGTGATTGCCAAAAAAATCTCAACAATAATGTCCCTGTAGTTGTTTTGCACCCATTTTCTTTTGGGATAGAATTCTTTTCAATACAGGGGCATTCCTTTCAACATTTTAATCCCCTTTTTAAAAAGAGTTCAATGTGAGAATGCTTCTAGATTTCTCTCCTAAAAGTCTTACAATACAAAGAAGGACTATATTTTAGCAGTTTAAGAAGTTGTTTACCCTTGTAAATAAGGCTTCAATAGATTTTTAAGAGATTTTTTTTTCTTTTTAAGTATCATTAAATTGATGTGAATAGGTTTCAAAATAGTTTAAACTTCTTCAGTTTTACATAATTATACAGTTTTAAAACGTTGAATTAAAAAAAAAGTTATTAGAAACAAAAAAAAAGTTTACTAAATTAAGGAAAATTTATAATTTTGTTTACCTTATTATTTACCCTAATTTTGCACCTATTACAAATCCTTTTTCAACATACTACCAGAAATCTGGTTCGACTTATACACGAAAATTCCATTTTTTTTTCTTCAAAATTTTGTGTAAGAATTGGGGGGTGGGGGGTCGACTTATACACGAGTATATACGGTATTTATTTATTTAAAATATGACTAGTGCATCAATTAAGTTATCCGCTGTTTAAATTTTGCCCGCTTTGAAGGAGTAGAATGCAATGCAGAATCTTCTGAATTTTTTTTCACTAACCCTGTATTTCTGATTTTTCCTATCTTAAAATATTTTTCTATAACAAATTTAAACCCCAGTTTTTTAAACTACAAATATTACTTTTAAAACATTTACACCAGTTTTTCTCAACCTTTTTACCTCATGGTACACTTAAACCCATGGTCACATCTTTCACTGCACACAAAAATTAAGATGACGAGAAAACATTATGAAAAGATTATTTTTTCTAATTTATTTACTAACACAAACAAAAATCAGACCCAACAAAGGCCAAAATAATTCATTATAAAATTGTAATTAAAAAAAAATAATAAAAAAACTCTCATAAACGTACATGCATTTATTTTTAAAAAAGATACTATCTGAGAGTGACTTTTATTGTAACTAGATGTTATTTATTACTTACCCATCATGCGTAGTATAGGGTAAGTCTTGTAATCGTTTTAAAAATCGAAAAAAAAATTGATGTATTTACACGTTTCAGACACTGGAGATTCCGAAAAACATATTTTTAGACAAAAAAAAAAAAAAAAATTAAAAAATTGTCGTGTGTCTAAACTATATATATATATATTTTTTTTTTTTTTTTTACAAAAACTTTATATTTCATATATTTTGAAATTATTTTTTACGCACTTAAAAGGATATTTATCCAACTCAAATAAAATATTTCCAATGTTTAAACTGTATAAAAATTTAAAACTGACGAAAAATCATGTATTGTGCGTTAATTGTGATGCATATTTTTTGCTTTACTTACATACAACCATAAACTTTAAATATAAATGTACGAATGAAAATGTTAAAAATGACTTTTCTTTTCCAATTGTGTTTCCCAATACCACAATCGGTTGCAGAGTATAAATGAAAATGTCTTTCTTTCACTTTGACAGTGTTGTTTTTCTTTGCGAGATCTTTAAATTTGTAGTGGTCTATTCTTCATTGAAATCTGATAAATATTGTAATCCTTTTAAAAATCGAAAAAAAAAAATTGACGGATTTACACGTTAACATTTATAGAAAAAAAAAATTGCCGTCCATCTATCTGTCTGTGTGTGTGTGTCTGTAAACGCCATAGACCTAAACGCTCTATCTCCCGAACAAATTGAGAGAGAGACTTTAAATTTGGTATGTACTTAGTATGGAATAATGGGAAGAAGCTTATTGAATTTAAGTAACCTCGATTATCCGGAACTAATTTTTTTTTTTTTTCGTATTCTCGAAATATTCATTCTGATAAAAAGTATATAAAAATTTTCGAAAGTGTTTATTTTAAGGAGTGAATATAAAAGACAAAAAAAAAAAAAAACAATTTTTTCATAAAGAATGAAGTCGATCGATATTTGAAGCCGAGATATTTGTAATCCTATTTTCCACACACTTTGATTTTTCGTGACCCTGTATTTCATTCAAATTTCAATTCAAAGGTATATTTTATTTGGAAATGAGACGCTAAATCCGACGCAGTAAACCGTTAGTTAATATGATTATCAATTTTGGAGTTATAAGGATGTTTCTTTTACGCAATTCAGTAATAGAGCATTTAAAGATTATGACGTTATCAAGCCACGATTTTATTCGAATTGCAATGCATTTTTTATAAATAGTTTACACATGTTTTATTTTCATATTTTATATTATGCATATCCATGATGGATAAGTATTACGTTGGCCCCCAACGACTAGTTTACTAAGACAAACAAAACACTCTATCAGACCCAAAAAAGCCAAAATAATTCATTATAAAGTTCTAATTAAAAAAAAAAAATTAAAATTCTCAAACTTATATATATTTATTTTAAAAAAGATACTATCTGAGCGTGACTTTTACTAGATTTTATTTATTTTTATTATTATTATTTTAAAAGGTGAGGGAAGGGTAACACAGAGTTTTCGGAGAATCACTGCTCTTAAATCATTTTAAAAGGCATGTCAGATGCATTTTATATTGTAACTCTTTTTCTTCAGGAAGCATAATTTTCTCTGAAAGAATTAACCCTTCGCGAAGGGAGTCCTTTACAGATTTTTTAATCTTTTAACACCGGTTTTTAAAATAAAAATTTTAGCTAATTCAATCAAAGAAATGTTTTGATTAAATATGGCACAATTTTCCATTAAAATTTAAAGGTAGGAATTATACAGAATTCTGAGCGATTTATATGTCACATATATGTGACGCAAGTTGCAAAGTGGTTAAATTTATATGCTGCTGCATTTTATATTGTAAATCTTTTTCTTCAGGAAGCATAATTTTCTCTGAAAGAATTAACCCCTTCCCGAAGAGAGTTCTTTACAGAATTTTCAATCTTTTAATACCGGTTTTTAAAATAAAAATTTTAGCTAATTCGATCAAAGAAATGCTTTGATTAAATACGGCACAATTTTCCATTAAAATTTACTTGTAGGAATTAAATAGAATTCTGAGCGATTTATATGTCACATATATGTGACGCAAGTTACAAAGGGGTTAAATTTATCTGCTGATGCAATTACATTTACATTATTCCTTTGCATATTCTTTTAAAAGAGTATACAAACAGAGAAATAAACTTCCAAATAATGCAACGTTGACACTAAATCTCATTTTGAAGTAAATCGCATAAGAAATATTAGAAGTATCAATGCTTCTTTTAATTATTACAATCTTAATACAACTAGATTTAAAAATTTCAGGCACAACTCAGGTCCTCTCTCACTGTGCACTATTGCGCCGCTACACACCGGTTGAAAACCATTGGTTTAAACTAATTTAATCTGCACAGTAATTTAAAACTAAATTTCTTAAGAAACAAAACATTCAATTCTATGTAATATTTTTTTACTTAGAAATTAATAAAGCAACATATAATTAGAAAATTAATGTAGAAGTTGAATAGCTGTATGCAATTCTTAAATTTAAAAAAGGCTATTAAGAATTCTTAAGAAACCGGAAGTAATACAATTTTATTCATTTTTAGTTTTACTTATTTTGTTTACATATATAGTATTAGTGTACAATCTGTGCTGTTTTCATTTTAAAATAACATAGATAATACCTGCATAATTTTCAAGTACCTTTAAAAACACGAATCTTTCTCCTGCTTCTTTAAAATCTCAGTGCCACGCCTCTCTGCATTTAATAAAGCAGAAAATTTCAAACAAAATAGTGGAGCTTTGGCTAATCTGTTTTTTTTTTTATTCCGGATTACTTTTCTTGCACTCTTTTTTTCTTCGGAGGGTTGGGGAGGTAATATAGAATTTTCGGACAGTCACAACTCTTAAATCATTTTCAAACGGCCATTTCTACTGCATTTTATATTGGAAATGGAGTATAATTTTCTTTGAGAGAATTAACCCCTTCCGAGCGTCCTTTATAGAATTTTTTATCTTTTAACACAGGTTTTTAAAATAAAAATTCAATCGAAGAAATGCTTTGATTAAATAAGGCACAATAATTTAAAACCAAATTTCTTAGGGAACAAATCATTCAATTCTATGTAATATTTTTTTCACTAAGAATAAATCAACATAATTAAAAAAATCAATGTAAAAGTTGAAAATCTGCACATAATTTAAAAAAGGGCTATTAAAAAAATCTAAAAAAAATCCGGAAGAAATACAGTATTATTCAATTTTAGTTTTACTTATTTTGCTTATACATAACATATATATATATATATATATATATATATATATATAAATTTTACTTAAAGTTATATATATATATATATATATATATATATATATATATATATATATATATATACAGGGGTGCAGAAATCTAGGCGCCAATGGATCGATTCCCACCACCAAATTTTTAGTATTCTTCGCCTAATAAGAATACTGAAAAAATTTGAGCGATGTATACTAATAAAATTTGACGAAGTTTAATACTAATAAAATTTAGTGGTGGGAATCAGCCCACTGGCGCCTAGATTTTTGCACCCCTGTGTATATATATATATATATATATATATATATATATTTATTTATTTGTTCCAAAATCATATTCTTTAGCAATGTATGGCTAATATGATGATGAAACCTCTCATTTCATTTTATTTGTGGTATTTAGGCATTTGGGACTTGATAATTCTGTCTAAATTCCACAAATTTCATTTCATTTCATTTATTTAATTCCATTTATTCAATTTTTAATTTAATTTCTTATTCTTTTAATATGTTTTTGTTTCCATATTCAGTGTGTTGGGGAATCTTTCATTGTCAACTAATTATTACACTTAATTATTATTTCATTGTTTAAGTTGGTGTTATGATAATGTTTCACTTATGGTTATATATATACAGTATAAGTGTGCAATTTGTGCTGTTTTCATTCAAAACAACATAGATAATACCAGCATAATTTTCAAGTACCTTTAAAATACGAATCTTTTCTCTTGCCTCTTTAAATCCTCAGTGCCACGCCCCTCTGCATTTAATGAGGCAGAAAATTTCAAACAAAATAGTGCAGCTATAGCTAATTTGTTTTTTTATTCGAAATTATTTTTTTTGCACATTCATTTCTTAAAGATTTCGTATTATTAATAAAATGTAACGAGTGTGAGTCTTAGCAAGAAGTCGAAAACAGCATGCATGAGTGAATATCACAATACTATTTATTTTCCACAATATCTGTCAAGAATTTTTTTTTCAACAAATAATATTTATCTTTAAGTAGAATTTTACACCCTTTTATCAACTTGAAATGTATGTAACATTTAAACTACCTTGTAAAATAACTACGTAGAATTTGTTTGCAATTAATTTGGGCTGTTTTGATTACTATCTTTGGATATTTTTGTTTCTATAATTTTTATTTTTATTTTATTTTTAATATTTCCTCTAAATAACTTTAGAAAATTATTTTTTTTAACTATTAAATTCTTTTGTACATTTATTGTTCTTAACATATGTATCAATAATGTTAAATTTCATTAAAATGTAATGTCAATATTTTTTGTGTGTTTTTATGTAGTGCACACTTGAATTTGATAACACATTCTTCAATTTATAAAAAATTTATCTAAAAAAAATTGAGTAAACAAACTAACGAAAACAAAATGTAGAATTATATTTAATAAAAAAAACGCAAATTTATTTTACTTTTAAAGTATTTCTAAATTGGTTTAAACATATAATGATATTTTAATTTGCTATTTGCATAAGTAAAAGAACTCTGTAAATTATTTAAAAGTTACAAAATATTTTTCTCTATACATCTTTGAGAGTTACGTATAGTAAAATATTAAAATAATGAATACATATTTTGCAGACTTTTAAGATATTTCAGACACTTGTCTAACGAGCAACAATATTAGACTTAATAACAATTCGTTGGATCAATTCATCGCACATTTTTGGAGATTTGTAAATCGAATAAATACGATCGATTTTGTTATGTACACTATTTCAATAGATGTAAATTTCTGTTATTAGCGCAATAAATGTTAAATAAAAGAGAAATTGTAATCCTAAAAAGCTGGTTAGAAAATACTGAAATGAAAAATTACAGATTCGTACGTGATGATGACGCCATCTATAAAATTTTTATGTCTGTAAGTAAGTTTTTTTTTCTTCTGCGACTATAGTTGCGTCGGGTGATATTCATTTTCTTTTAGGTTGATAAGGAAACATATCTCAAAGAATTTATATTTCATGATTGTTGGTTATTTCAAGTTATTTTATTCTTTTTATTCTTAATAGAAATAGTAATTTTATTTAATAATATTTTAATATGTTAGATACACTGCAAAAAATAATTGTTGATTTTACAGTATAAAACTGGCACCCCAGCTGCCAGTATGCGCGGTAGCGTATTACTGCTTGCGCGGCAGCGTATTACTGCTTATTTTTCGGTTTAATACTGTTAATTTTACGGTATAATACTGGCAGCTGGGGTGCCAGTTTTATACTGTAAAATCAACAATTATTTTTTGCAGTGTACATATTAAATTTTTAAGATTACAGCAGTTCTTAGAATGAAATTTATATCATGGCAAAATAATCTAAATGGGTGAATATATTTAGATCATTTTGTGAAAATTAAAATTTGGATCATTTAATTATTTAGAAATAAAAACAACATAACAAGGAAATTAAAGTAGTAGTTATATTCGACAAGATTTTTTTTTATGGCTACCAGACAATCCAACACGAGCTGCACTGTTGTTAAAGTTATCTCCTATACTGCCCGGTGCACAGAATATAGATAAAATCATTTTGAATTAGAAACTTAGATATTTTTCCATTTAGTACAATTTCTTAGACTGCCCATCAACTACACCAAAATGCACTTATTTTGGTACTTTCGGTACTAGCCGCATGCCAGCGGTCAATCGCAAAACATTTCACATATGAATAACTTATTTGCGATTTTGATTATTTCAATGTTTAAGCGATCAAATATCTGTTAAATTCGTGCTTTATTTATATCTGTGAAGTTTTAATTTAATTTGCCAATTTAGTTATGGAAACAAACTAAATGCGGAAACGAATGCTGAATTACTTACATTGTTTTAAGTGCCAAATGCATTAAACTTCCGTAATTTTATTGCACGCAGATTTCAAAATATTCATGCTTGAAAATTATTTTTAAAAACATAATAAAATCCGTAATTTGAGATACAGTTCTCAAACAAATCTTATTTGATGGTACTCAAATAAACTTCGACGGTTTTAAAGTTGAAATAGTGCGATGTTTAGAAGTTAAAAAAAATTGCAGTTACAGTTGTATTTATTGGCCAGGTCGTTGCAACCATCAATATGATGTCAACGTTACACACGATCATGTTTTTGTTTTGTAATATAAATGTTAAATTATTAACTTTATTACATGATCTTAAATCAGGGACGATATTATATGCCTGTGTTCCCAATAATAAAAATAATTAATACTGTAAAAATTAAAACTATTAAAATGCATAATTATTGAATAGAGAAGTTTTTTCTTTAATAGACTAAGATTATTTTACGATTTTTGAAAATTAGTTCAAGTATTTTTCCTTTGAAATAACAAGATACAAAAAGCAAAGTTTTTCACGTTTTATTAGTATGGAATTTTTCAAGGGATTACAATACTTTTTAGAATGAAAATTTTATATTATTAAGGAAAAATAAATATTGACAAATATACTTTATTCTGGATCATTTAATAATTAAAAAAAAAAAAGAAAAAATTGTTGTATGTTCATTAAAAATTACAAAAATAAAAATTAAATGCATAGCAAATATACTTAGAAATATTTCTTAAAAAATTGTACTGTAAAATTTGATTAAAAAAATTCTTAAAAAATTGTATTAAAAAATTCTGGTAATTTTCTTAAACAATTGTATTGTACATAAAACTACAAATTTTAATATAATCTAGTTACGTGTTTTACCACCTATGGGACTTGTGGGTTAAAATGGAGGATTAAACATTTGTGTTCCAAACACGTCTGCCATCTTTAGTGGTGAAATACAGAAGCATAGGAACGATGCAGGAAGCCATCTTAACTACCAATAACACACGTAATACATGTAGGGCCAATTTTGCTGCAATTTTTTTAAAAATCAAAATTAAAGTGTATTTATTCATAATGAAATCTGATAATCGTGTAAACAAGTATGTCCAGGATTGCAATCAAGATTTTCATCAACAATTATGTCCGCAGATATTTACACCATGATGTGCACTCAATAAAACTTACATACATACATATATCTATATATATATATATATATTAACAAAAATGTATTCGTGTCTTTTAGGTACCTCAACTTCTCCCCAAAATTGTTTCCAGATATCACATATTGGATATACAAACTACGAATACAAACGTCTTACAAACTACTAACGATTTGTTAACTACAATTACAAATCTCACTTATTAATTTTAAATTTAGAAACAAAAATCTATCGTAATTTCATTATTAAAACTTATTTTGTTAATAGTAGAAAGACTTTCTAGATGCTCATATTACTTTTTCTTCATTAAATTCATTTATCAAGCATGAAGATTTATGACAGCTAAAAAATTTTGACGTTTCGTTTCACTTAGTATTCAAAACTGCATCCTGGAATTCGAATGCGAATTCAGTAGCAAACATTCAAAAGTTATAATCTATTAAAAGACTAAAGCGAACAAAAATACTTAATTGCTATTTCATTAATAAATAGCCAACACTTTATAGTCAACTGCACTGATATTAGATTTTATAAATAAAACTTTAAATGTTGATAAATGTATCTAACGTTATAGTAGTTTGTAAAGTTATTATAATAACTGATTAAATTTTATTTTAAATAATTAAGGTTTACTTATTTTAATGACACTTTATCAACAAACTACTTTCGTACACGAAAATTTTAAAATATGCAATATTTTGTTTTATTTTGTTTGCGTACTTAAAAACGGCATTTAAATGCTGTTTTTAAGATAGTAATCACATGAAATAATTCTATTTTAATAGTAAAATTCCATTATTTATTAACAGACTGAGAAAAAAAAAAGCTGAGTATTTGTTTCAGCAAACACCAAATTAAAGTAAAATAATTAAATGCTTTAATTAATATTTTCATTGGATTAACCTACAAACTTACTCACGAATTAGTTTTCTTATTATTGATTACTCACTGATTATTTTTTGTTACGGATTTCTACTTCTCATTTTTTCCTGTTAAAAACAAGCCATATTAACCCGAGATTATTTTAATAATTATAAACTTAAAAAGTAAAAAAATATTGTAAGCAGAACTTAGGCAACAAATAATATAAAAAGGAAACTAAAAGGTACCACCTTTGAACAAGGTCGGCGAACCTATGATACGGATATCATAGGTGCCACGCGACAGAATATTTTCGGCAGGGCGTTGATTGATGTGTAATGTAAAATAGAATAAAATTACTCAAAATACACGAATTTAAACAAGCTTAGCTTGTCTTTTTGTTTATTTTTTATTTTATTTATTTATTTTTTTTGGGGGGGGGAAATTGAAGAAATTTAAATGCAATTAATGAATTATTTATTTCAGCATTGATTACTCAAATATATCTATCAAATTTAGAGAAAAATTGAAGAATATAGACAAAGAAAGATTATCATGAGCTGTAAGCAAAAGTACCAAAGATTAAATAAAGGCGACTTGGTTTGAAATTAGTCATTTTGACAATTTCCCCCCCTCTACCACTGCCAGCGAATCATTCTCGGAAATGAATGATATGAAAGATTCAAGTAGAAACCACTTGTCGATGGCTAAAATTCAGCTTGCATTCTATTAATAGTAACAAGATATGAACCAGATATTAATGTTTTGGCGTCTAAGGTGCAATAACAGAAACCGCATTTATTTTTATTACATTCTAAAATATAATTGTTACTATAATTACTACAGTGTAATACCTACATATGTTACACAAACTTTTTTATTCTAATAAACAAAAATTCAACTAATTTTGATTCATTACTTTTGATTCACTAAATGTATTTCAATTGTTGGACCGTCAGGATATATCCGTCAGGACCGTAATTTTTTTTTTTTTTAAACATTTGGTTACGCTGATGTTAAAATGTTCGCCCTCCCTATCCTAGAATATATAACTACAAATAGATGCTTTGCTAAACAGTTGCTCCATCGTGAATTAAAAAATATAATAATAATAAAAAATTTCGTAAAACAGACCTATAAATTTCCATACAAAATGTTTTAACTCGGTAAGTGTTATATTGTTTCCATAAAACAATGAATTTGTAAAAAATGAATTAAATTTTAACGCAGAATTCTATTTTGTTTTGACAGAAGAAAGCTGGGGTAGTAAGGAATTACGGAAACGTATGTAATTTTTTTTTTTTTTCATTTTATAATATTTAAATTTTGGAGTAATATTTCTCATCCAATATTTAAACCCCCCATAGCTTCTCATGATTCACTCTTTATTGTAGTTAAAATATGACAAGTAAAACATGAGATTCTTTAAACATTTTATACACATCTTTACATTTTTCCTTAGATATACAAATTTACGAAACTTTTTGCGTAACTATGATAAACAATTATCTAAAATGCCAATCCAAAATGTATTGTTAAGTATTTTTTTTTAAGAAAAAAGAAAAAAAGAAAAAAAAAGAAAGAAGAATATTGTTTAGCGATTGCTATTAAGCAGAATCACTGCAACAGAAAATTCCATTAAAGAACGAAAATAATTTTTAATCTCTAATTATAGTAATTATATTAAATAATTACTGTTTAATAACCAGGAAAATGGAATAAATTATCATGCACAAAAATTTATTGCCCTAAAAATTAAAAAAATATCTTAACTCTGATATTGAATGCCGGTAATTTACAAAGTGAACTAAAGTCATCCTAAAATTTCAAACTACTCTAAATAAAGAGTAACAAAACGAAAATAAAGTTCATAAACGAAATTAATCTTGTATACTTTAAGAAGCAGTAGATTTGTTTAAAAACTGAAATCTATTTTGATTAGAATCTGCAATTAAAAATTTGTTGATTGATTAATTTTATCATTATGAAATCACAAAAAAAAAATTACCGTTATAGGTGAGCAGATATCACTCAAATCGTCTGTATAGTACTGCAAAGTATTTTTTTTTTAAATCACAATCCTTTAAGTTCCACAGTTACTATACTAGAGGTTTCACATCCATACACACGCAGCAGGTGCTTACGAACGGTGAAAAAAAAAATCCCAACTGGCCTCCGGGAGCAGAAAAAAAAAAATATATACAAAAAAATTTCCAGTCCGGCTAACAAACGGGAAAACGCCACAAATCCACACAAGTATGAGCTGTTCTCCCTACGACAATCCAAACCGAACTACAGCACCTATACTTCTCTCTCCAACAATAGCCGCTCTGTTAAAAATTCACACGAAAAAAAAGAAGACAGACTAGAGAAAAAAAATCACAAAAAATAATCACAGTTATAGGCATGGAATAAAAATAAAAAATCTGGGAAAAAATCCGGCGCGCAGGAGCTATCTTTTAGGCGCGCGCGCGAATGATTGGCCGTCATCGTTGCGTTGCTATGACAACGAAGGCCTCATTATGATATTCAAATGGGCTCCTGTGAATAAATGAGCGCCCCGTCGCGCATCCTGATTGGCCGCACCAAAGAAAAGTGATGCAGAGAGATGCCATTAGCATCCCTGATACCCGCCCTTTTTTATTGGAGAAATTTTTTAGCATCTGCCACCCCCACCTCAAACCCGTGACAGACAGGCAAAATGTCATCATTCCTTCTTTTTTTTGTTCACAAATGTTTACAGTCTTTTTCTTACTTTGACTCTTTTTTAAATATCGCAGCAAAAGAGCGCACGGAGCACTTTAGTTCTCTGAACGTACGGTGAAGAACACTTCGAGGATGCGATGCACGTATTGAAGGCAGGTTTAGCTCCCATCGTGCTCTCTCCAAGAACAAAAGTAAGGTGGTACAGTAGAGAACGGATATATTTCCGGTTCCCTAGTTCTACGTCCTCCCCTCCCTCATATCCATAGCAAATGGCATAACCGCTTATTCCCGCACATCAAAGAGTCCGATTTAAAATCGTCCCTTCATCTTCATTCGAGTGTAAGAACCTTACAACTGTTGTAAGTATTGAGTTTCATGTCCAGTCAGTTGCAGTAATGCAACGACTATTACGGTAAGAGAAGAATGGTGGAAGCAAGAAATGAACATTTGGTCGAATTTTAGACGTAATGCCAGCTTATCACATGACTGTTCTATTTCTTCTCTTACGTACTGTGCGGACGATCGAGTAAATGTCTTTCACCTCCTCACTCGCATCTCCCTCATCCCCTTTTCTTCTGCCTCCCTATTTCTCCCTTCTCTGTTTACTCCTACGAGTAACTTTTTCCCCAATACACTCTAAGAGTTCCCCCTGAGCCCTGATAGTGTAACCGAAATGTTTCACTTGCTTTACCACACCTCTCTAATTAATTGATACATAATTTAGTAAATAATAGTTTAGTCTGACCCCATATTTCTCCTAACTTTTCTTTCAACACACTCTAAGAGTGACCTTTCCCCGCATGGTTAACCGAAACGTTACACGCGTTTCACCATCTGCAGAGTATAATAATTCTTCTAATTAATTAACCCATAATTTAATAAATAATATTTTGTCTGCCTCTCTCATATCTCCTAAGACTAATTTTATCTTCAGTACATTGTAAGAGACTTTCCTTTGGTGGTATAAACGGAGCGTTATATATGCTTCATCATCTACAGAGTATAACTCTTAATTAATTAAATCATAATTTAATAAATATTCTCTTTAGTTGTAGATTCTCTGAGCTTTGATAATATCATTGGAAAAGGTCACACGTATTTCACATTAATGAATTAGCCCAAAATTTATTAACTAATCTTAAGTTATAAGCTGCAGATTGTTTCATATACATTCATTTTAGATCCAATTTATACAGTCTAACACTTGAAACATTTTTATACAAATCAAGATCTTTTGATTCTTTACATAATTTTTAATATCATTAGTATTACTTGATCAATCAATAATTATCCTCAAAGATTAGAATAGTACATGCTGCTATAAAGGGCGATTTCAAAGCCTAAATTTTGTAAGTGTAGTTTGATATATTGAATATTTGGTGTGTTGAGTATAATAACTCTTTTAAACAATAAGTCCACAATATAGTAAATAGTCTAAAGTACTGCAAGTTGTAAACTCGTGTATAATATGTATAGAAATATGTAAATTCATTTTAGCTTCCATTTATATTGTAAGAATATTTTTGTATTCTGTAAAATCTTCTAAGATCTTGCGTTTTGTAAGATTTTTTTTTATTTTTACATAAATTATGAATGACCAGTCTCGCTTAGACAAATAATTTTCCTCAGACAGCTATGAAGGGCGATTGTAAAACCTATTATTTTTTTCTATGTGTACTTTGATCTATTGAGTAACTACCCCACCAGTGTAACAGTCCATACTTTTTAAAATAATTTATATTCATCTGAACTGATGACAGTTACTATATAAAATTGCTTTAGCGCCAATTTATAACATCTAACATTTTTGTATTTCTACATAATGAAGCACTTTTTCTTTCTTTTCTTTTTTTACATAAATTATGAACCATTACTCCTCTTTGAATAATCAACAGTTAATCTAAAACATTGTAAAGATACCCACTGCTATGATGAGTAGTTGTATTATTCAAACAGTTGAGGTCTAAATGTTAAAACATATTCTTTGTAAAGAAAAAACGAAAGGCGAGAAACAAACTTCTGAATTTAGATTTCACTATCTCTGTTTTGGTAGAAAAAGTTTTTTTTCCTCTTTTTTTTTTCTTTTTTATAAAATGGCATTTAATATATAGAATCGTTCTAAAATACAGGAACAATATCTTGTCAAGAAACAAAAAATAAACAAAAAAACAAGAAAAAAGAGAGAGTTTTAAATCCTCATTAAAAAAAAAAATCCTTATTTTTCTGGGCAATTAACTGGTCAAGTTCAATCTCAGATCTTCCCCTTTTTTACTATTCCTGTCTGAACATTTTCCAGATAATCGAGTACCCGTAGAAACTATATTTGATAACAAATGTTAAAAGCGCAGTTAAATAATAATTATACTCATGCACGTCCAATCCCGAAAGTATCGCTGGTTGTTTTATTGTTTTCATGTTTTTGTTTTAAAATATAAGCGAAGATTTTAAAATAAAATATATATTTCAGTATCGTGTATCATTTTTGCTCGGAGTAAAAAAAAAAAAAAATCCATAGATGAAAGTTATATTATCATTAAAAAAAAGGCAAGGAAATCAAATTTGAAAAACATTTCTATAAAATTCCACTTTCAATTTTTATATAATTTCTTTAAAAAATGTTCAATAATTCAATTACATTTGTTTGTAGTTACAACTTGGCAAAAAAGTACGTTTTAAAATGTTCAGATAATGGTTTAAAAAATATTTTTTTAATTTAGAACTTTTCGCATAATTTATTTTCAACTTATTTTATGATTTTATATTGAGTAACAACCGCAATATATTTTGTACATAAGTACTTAAATTTTGAAATATTTCGAGATTCCACGATTTCTTTATTATTATTATTATTAAAATAATGCATTATATATTTTAATGCTGAAAAAAATCAAAAGTAAATTTTCTTAAATGTTTCTATAAAAGGAAAAAAAATATCTACATTTTAAATAAGAGTATAGAAAACCTTTATTCTTGTACAGATAAAAACCATGGTAACTTTAAATAACAAGCTTTTAATTTTGAAACATCTGTAAGAGCAGATGTAAAAATTTTAGACAAAGCTCTTCTTACATTAAAAACACTTTTAAACACAATCGCGAAACGATTTTTTATCCAGTCATGCTTAATAATTATATATATTCTAATTTATCCAACAAAATACTAAGATATCCTATTAGCAAATTAAAATTGATTATATTGGAACCAAACAATGCACCATTATTGAATTCATAGGAAATATTTCCAGTGATATACCGACTTTATATTGAAAATATTTGGAATGTAATGACACTATTGGTGAAATATTAGCTTTACATTGGAACTATTTGCAATGAAATGGCGAAATATTTCTAGTCAATATTGTAAATGTTCACACCTCTAATATAAGAACAACATTTCATGCCAATATTGTCCAAAATACAGCTATTATTATTTTGCTACAACAGTATTTTTTACATTAAAAAAAAAAAACATTAGTGACATGTCACAAAGCACTGAAAAATTTAAACGTTAGACCAAATTTTTTGGGGTATCAAAATCACAAAAAATACTCAATGAGCATTTTCATAGCGTGGTGTAAATTTATAAAAAAAAAAAAACACCTCTTGAAAACGTATTTGGCGATTCATATCTTCAAAACTAACTTCAATTCGAAATTTAACCAATTATGCATCATTTTAAATAATTATTTAAAAATACTTAAAAACAGCACAAATGATCCATGAAGAAATAAAATTGATTCACCGGATTCATAAATACAAATAATTCATCGATGAATGTTGAATTGATGAATCAATCTTACTTTATTTTTAACTAACTTTCTTTCTCTTTTACTTAACTTTTTAAAAGTGGAATAAAATTTAACTTTAAAAAAAATGTTCACATTAATGTTACAATTTCTTTCCTTAAGTGCACCACGAACAAATAAATTAAAAAAAAAAAAAAGGATTCTTTTATAATTGAATAATCGAAAATTTTATGCATGTGTGGATTGAAAACTTATTCATGAATGTGGTTTCTGGGGAAAGCATTTTAGAGCTGTAAAAGGTGAGAAATAAGAGTACATCACTTGAAGATAACAGGAAAAGAAAGTCTTTCCTTTATTCCTTATCAGTTATCCTTGACCTTCTTTTACTCCTCTTCATCATCCATTTTACTCACTTTTTTTCGGTAGTAATAGTACACTGCAAAAAATAATTGTTGATTTTACAGTATAAAACTGGCATCCCAGCTGCCAGTATTATACCGTAAAATTAACAGTATTAAACAGTAAAATAAGCAGTAATACGCTGCCGTGCAAGCAGTAATACGCTACCGCGCATGCGCGGTAGCGTATTACTGCTTGCACGGCAGCGTATTACTGCTTATTTTACTGTTTAATACTGTTAATTTTACGGTATAATACTGGCAGCTGGGATGCCAGTTTTATACTGTAAAATCAACAATTATTTTTTGCAGTGTAGTAGTAGAAAAAAAAGGGTATATAAAACGTTCAAAACTATACTTACTCGTTCAATTTGTTGTCTCTAAAAAGGTTATAAATAGAACGTTCTTAGGAATTAAAACCAATGTATAA